>OX457044.1:54408196-54663196 GCA_949752735.1 Lumbricus terrestris
TGCTGTATAAAAAATACTTAACAACAACAACATCAACGGAACTGTTAAAAAAATAACAGTAACAACGACAACGACGATGACGACGACGACGACGACGACGACGACGACGACGACGACGACGACGACGACGACGACGACGACGACGACGACGATGATGATGATGATGATGATGATGATGATGATGATGATGATGATGATGATGATGATGACGACGACGACGACGACGACTACGATGACGATGACGATGACGATGGCGATGGCGGTGGCGGTGACGGTGACGGTGACGGTGGCGACGGCGACGGCGACGGCGACGGCGACGGCGACGGCGACGGCGACGGCGACGACGACGACGACGACGACGACGACGACGATGATGATGATGATGATGATGATGATGATGATGATGATGATGATGATGATGATGACTCTCCGGGTCTCCGGGGGAGAGACTTTTAAGGGAAACTCTGTCACGGGACGCCAGTGGCGTAGGCAAGGGTTTCGGGGTTAACCATTCCATTGGCTCCGGGGAAAAGGTTTTTTAAGGTTATTTTTTCATTTAAATAAGAAAAATAACAAAAAACAGGGTTTCCGGCCACAACTCCCCCCCCCATCATAAATTCCTGGCTACGCCACTGCGGGACACCTGCATCTGAATTGATATCTCATAATTTCATTTGTTTTTTTGTTCGTGGTTTAAAAAGCCACTTTCAGTCAATCGTAATACTCCCGTGGGGCCGTGCCTCACCAAAACCCCCAAATTGTCCAAATACTGCATAAAATTGGGACAGAGTCTGGGGGAGGGGGTTGAGGAAGCAGCATGCCTCCCGCACCCAATCAGTTGGATTTTACCCAGGTTTATTTTTTAGGCAACTATGACCTATCCTACCTGCTGCTGTCGACTGCTGACTAATGCCATAACTTTGACTTGTGTTCTGGTCGAGTTCTACGTGTTTGCGAAAGTTTGTAACTTCTGACTCTTAAGTTTGTTTGCCCAATGTATGCATGCGAAGAATCATTTCCGTTCACTATTAGTATAATATTGTTTGGTAAATAGCAATGTTGCTATCTTATATTATAAGTCTGAATGTTTGTCCTTCCATATGTGTGTGTGTTGACTCTTCGTAACAAAATAGGCTCGGAAATGAAACAGTGTCGGTTTAAAAAAAATTGCAATTGATTCTTACCCGAATTATAAGGTCAGCGCAACTATTTTCAGCTTTTAATTCAATTTAAAACCAGAGTGTTTAGCGTTTTAAGACAGATTTCATCAATAATCGCTCACGCCAACGCTTTAGTAAAGAGTCTACAGTCCGCATGACGTCATACCCGCCCAGTAATAATTTACGTAGCGAAAACCCGAGATGTAGCGGTCAACCCTAAATTTCCCGGGCAACGCCGGGTAATACATCTAGTCATGGTTGGGTGTCTGCACGTCGAAACAGACGCTTATACGTGCGCGCAAATAGGTGGTTAGCTGACCAAACAAATCAAATAAAACCATTATTTATTTATGATCAAAAGAAAGCCTGCTGCTGTCCTCACTCTGGCAGTGCCAGTCCCAAGTCTCGATAAAGGAGGAGGTCGACGCTGACCTTTTCTTAATTGACACAACGGGGAGGTCAAACAAATATAAGTCAAACTATTATTGTGTATCTCCCACATGTGCGGATTGTACGCGTGACGTCTAGCCATGCCATTAACGGCCATTACGTCTGACCCTCCAACTGCGGTCAATAACTGACCATTGGCCTCTCTCCCCTATCGGCTGAACCCCCCCCCCCCCCCACCCCCATATAGCATCCGGCGATTTCTCACTCCACGCCCCCTCCCCGCTGCCAGTCCCCAATCTCCGCTGATTTACGAGGTGACCGGTCCACGTGTTGAGCGCGAGCGGAATAATGTTTCGTCCGGAAAAGAAACGCGTGTCTGTCCTCTGTCGACCGTTGCAGCCGCTGCTGTAGGGTAGACTGGTGACAATAACGGAACACGGAATGCTTACTACGCGGAATTTATCGCCGCCTCGACGACGACGCGGAGCAGACGTCGATGGTCCGTTGGATGCTGCGAAGGGTATACACACCCGTCGAACACAACACACGGGTCGACAGCAGCAGCGACGCTCCTCTATCTGCCTGCCTGCCTTCCTGTGGCCTATCCAGAAGGAATGCTACATCAACGGAGCGGTTTTTAGCGCTGCCTCGTCGGCGTTCAACTGGCGATAGAAAGTATTTTTGCGGAGGTCAAATTCAGCAGAAAGTCAGAAGATCTGTTTTGGGATTATATTAATTTTTAGAACAGATTTTGCGACGATATCGTCGGCGTTAAACCAAAGATATTTATGATACGTTACTGTCCTCAGCGCTGAGCAAATATCACAAATATTTAGAAGTCGTTACATTACTTCTGGTTGCGTCCAGCAAATTCGGGAGTGTATACAAACGATAATTTCATAATAGGCCCTATTTACATTTGCTTGTGTAGGTCTATGTTGAACAAATTCTGTAGTAAAGTTCGCTTTATCTAGCGGTCAGGGTGCCGTAGTGTATTATTTTTCAACTGCAGATGACTCTAGCTTACAGGATGAATCAAGAACCAGTCCGACAACTACTGTCCAACACATTGTCGCACACTTAAAACCGGTTCTTCAAGAGTTGAAACCGGTTCTTCAAGAGTTGAAGGTGAGTCTGTCGATCATCAAGGTATAACTTGAAATAATTCTACGCATCAGCGGATCGTAAAAACCATGCATGCTTCTAAAGCGCCACTCGACAGTCAAGCGCTTATTTACTAGCGCTGTGTCGAGTCAGATGGGTTGTCCAGAAGGAGGTTGAAATCCGGTGGTCAGGTCTTCAAGAGTGAAAGGGTATATAGCTTTTAAGACTGGTGTCATGGCCTGTCTTTAAGGTCAGCGTTTGTAGTTCAAATCCAAGCGTAGGCTATGTTGGCAATGTCTCTGATGTGCCATATTATGTCATGTCACGGGCAGCGGTGCCAGCTTATGTTGCGTTATGTTATATTATTGTCATTGCATGAATAAGGCTGTTTGTCTGTACTTTGCCTCTGAGCTGAGATTTTGAGGTGGCGCTATTCAAATGTCGACTGATTGGCTGACTTCAGGAAATGCAGTAAAATCTCATGGAGGATCATGTGTTCATTCGTCATGCAATTGCGTATCGACAACTCAAATTTCCAACTACATGTACATCTACGTTGCTGGAACAATGAAATCATCTTTACATCAGACTCAGAGGAATTTCCTATTGTCTGCTGATCTTATGCATATACGAATAAGCGAATGAATGAATGAATTAACGAATGAATGAGCGGATTAATGAATGAATGAATGAACGACTGAATGAATGAATGAATTGACGAATGAATTAACGAATGAACGAACGAACGAACGAGCGAATGACTGAACGAATGAATGAACGAAAGAATGAACGAAAGAATGAATGAATGAATGAATGAATGAATGAATGAATGAGTGAATGAATGAATGAATGAATAAACGAACGAACGAACGAACGGACAAACGAATGAATGAATGAATGATTGAATTAATTAGAAGCTACAAATTGCCCCATAATAATTATTCGTCATATGCATCTTGGTATTAACCACGGCATTCGTCACTCACAACATTGACTCTCGTCATAATAATAATAATCGTCCGATGGTTAAAGCGTTAGTGTGGCTGTTAAGCAAAAACTATTATTAATCAGGTTCTCTTGCAATCACATGCAGATGGTTCTGTGCGGATATTTCATCTTAGAACAAGTTGCAAGCATCCGTAATCATAAGCTGTCAATGTGAAAATTACGCTGACTGCAGAATTAGCAATGCGCATATGAAGGCATATTAAATATCCTATTATTATGACCATTATACTGAAATTGAGGTGCCTCCATTGTTCTATTGTGGAGTTTCTAACCAACAGATGATTACAAGGCGTAGTTCGTTATGTTCACGGACAACAAGCCAGCAAGATAGGTCGCCGTGATCTCCATTATGCCAATCGACTCCGCTTCGACCATAATTCAAAAGCGCAATTTTGCTCACTTGGCACCTGATCTATAGCCTATAATTATAGCGTCAGTTGACACAAGCTGTTGGATCTTAATCTTTATTTTCTGCTCTTTACCATGCATTTCAACATGTCCATGTCTCTCATCTTCTCCACCTCACCTTTTCAACCTCTCCGAGTCTCCGTGTCCTTTCATGTTATCTACCTCACCTTTCTTCTCAACCACTGTTCAGGATTCCTGGCGTCTCCTACAACAAAAGCTCACCTTTATAAACTATAGACTGTCTGCATCCCCAAAAATGGAAAGCTGCAAAAAACAGTTTGTTTACAGGTGATCAATGAAAACAAGATCTTGCGTCAAGTAAGGTTAAAATGAGTTCAAGGTCGACATCCAAAGGTCAGACAGAGGTCGAGTACGGTGGGTGCTGCTCGACTTTCCAATTGAAGCGGCGAGAGAGGTAAAGGGAAACGGTCGAGTCATAGGGGAATATTTTTAATGGGATTAGTTTCAGATTTAAGATAAGAAGTCAGCTTGAACGGTACATGGAATTGATATACCAATGAAATTCAAGTCAAGCATCTAAATTGTTGGTTTTACACTGAAGTGTAAATCTAAATTGAGGTGTGTAGTACAGCGTAATAATTACATAATAATCATAGACTAGCCTACTACAAAACACAATGACGTACGGGTTTCAAATGATGAACCTCGAAGGAGGAATCTGTCGCTTTTCGATATACCATCATGGGCCTACATAGTTAGCTACAGGACGTTACATCAATGTTTTGCTACCAGTGCACGTGAGCAAAACTTTAAAAAAGTAAACTAAGAGATATGACTCAGAATGTCATCCAGAGTCGACTTGTAAAGGAAAGAATTGGCATTTGTAATATGTATCTGGAACTTTATTAAAATTATTAATAATTAATTAGTAATTTCTCTAGCACCGCTCACAGTAGTCACATACAGTCAGCTGCGCTCCCAGTGCGATAGACTCGAGCGAAGAAGTAGATTTTACGGAGAGAAAAAATACATATTAACAACGATCCAGGAGGGAGAGTTCCAAGCAGAGTGAAGGGAAGAGATTATTCCATAAGGAGGGCATTCCAAAGATGGTAAAGGATTGAGTTTGAACAATAGTTGTCCTAGCTCATGGGACAAAAAAGTCAGGCCTGTCCAGAGAACGGAGAGGTCGATGAGAAGACGCAGAAAGAGGAGAAAAAATTAGATATCTTACATTTTTCGCTGCAGGACCCAGTTTGGTCTTGAGGACCAAAGCAAGGACTTTAAATCGAATGTAGGCAGGTATAGGAAGCCGGCTGGCTGGCTGACTATGAACGATATGTGGAAGTATTTAACAGGTCGAACAATCAATCAATCAATCAATCAATCGACTTAAAACTCTGCTGCACAACACGTGATGCGAGCAGGTGGTCTTCAAACATGGCTGTAGATAAGGAAACCTGAGAAGAGTTGAAGCGGATCATCGCTCGAATGTCAGCTGAAGAATCGTTGCGGATATAAATATTAGACAATTGTGTTATGATCATCAGAAACCGAATCGACTCAATCGATGGGAAGAGACGATGTGGAATGCCATCGATCGATTCCTTTAAAAGACAATCTTTTGCCAGGCATCGTCGCAAAAAGGTCACTAATTGCAATTCGAAGAGACTACATTGAATATAATAATATGAAGTAGTGGATAAAGCCGGTGTGACAGTGTGGTCTCTATGTGAGAAAGCCGGTGATATATATTCACGTGAAAGGTGTTAATTTTTGTGCATTAGTGTGATCCGTGAGCGTTAGAGGTCGCCTGTCTGGACTGCATTAGCGTTGGATGGCGACAGCGACGACTGCGTTGATTTCTGGCTCTAAAGTAATGTGTCATCCACCGAATCGGATCATCGCTTCGCTCGTCGGTCGCGGGAAGCGCCACTGCGAATGGACATCGGTGCTAAAGTTGCATTTTTGGTCTGATTGACGGTCTCCAAGGGACATCAGTCATTGTCCAACTGACTTGTGAATATGCGAACGTAGGTGTATTTATATGCGTATCAACAAATGTATTCATATAAACATGCATGTATGTGTGTATGTATGTATGTATGTATGTATGTATGTATGTATGTATGTATGTATGTATGCATGTATGTATACATGTATGTATGTATGTATGTATGCATGTATGTATACATGTATGTATGTATGTATGTATGTATGCATGTATGTATACATGTATGTATGTATGTATGTATGTATGTATGTATGTATGTATGTATGTATGTGTGCATGTATGTATGTATGTATGTATGTATGTATGTATGCATACATTGTTTGTATGTATGTATGTATGTATGTATGTATGTATGTATGTATGTATGTATGTATGTATGTATGTATGTATGCATGTATGTATACATGTATGTATGTATGTGTGTGTGTATGTATGTATGTATGTATGTATTTATGTATGTATGTATGTATGTATGTATGTATGTATGTATGTATGTATGTATGTATGTATGTATGTATGTATGTATGTATGTATGTATGTATGTATGTTTTATGTATGTATGTTTGCATGTATGTGTGCATGTATGTGTGCATGTATGTATGCATGTATGCATGCATGCATGTGTATGTCTAAATACTTATGAATTTATACTTATGAATAACCGTAACAATAACCTTTATTGTTCATACCCATGCCCAGGACATATTAGACAATTACACATAATTAAAAGGTAGACATCACAAAAGGATCTGAAGTTCAGCTAATTAGAGCCAAGTCCACGTGTACCATCATTACACCAATTAATGTATTAGACGAGAATTGCTGATAGTGACAGAATCATGGTAAAACCGTTTATCAGAACATCTGGCCAGATGCATTAAAAGTGAAAGCAAATCTATATAAGACAAAGGTGGAGAACAGAAATTAGGTCCATCTCGGGAATGACAATTAAATTATTAAGAAAGACTTTAACTGTCACAATACAAAAATATATTTTTATGATAACAGAGACATGGTCGTATTTAGTTAGATTTACGAATTCAACCCCCCCCCCCCCGTTTCGATTCCCGAAATATTTTTTCCTCATTTTTAAAGACTAATTCTGTGTGTAGGCCTATTCTGTGTAAGCTTATCTTACGATTATGGTTTTGGAACCCCTTGAAATGAAACCCACCATCACTCGAAACTCAATCTGCAGGTTACACCACCTGAGCAGAGAATTAACGTTGAGTAAGTATTTTATTAATCGCAATTTACATGTATATCTATAAGATTCAGATATATCTTACAGTAAATTAAATAATTACGCATCTTTGATTTAAATATCGAAGAGTTAAGCTATAATAGTATTCAGCAATTCATGCGGTGGTAACATTATATATTCCACATAGCAGGTCCAACGCTTTTGCGTGAGAATAACCTGATTGGTTCCAGCATAATAATAGACGTATTGTTATCTGTACAATTCATAGCAACATTGTTGGAATGGATGTGATTATATTTGCAGCAATAATCACTAAATATATAAGTCGGCCATTGATCGTTCTCTGTCAGTGCCAGTCCCAAGACTAGAAAAAGGAGGAGGGCAGCGCCAATGATCTTCATTTTATGACACAATATCGTTAAGCGGAAACTGATACTAGTGCTGAATACAAATTACTTGTATTATAATATTATTATAGGCTGCTACCTGAAATATTGTAATCAACATTTTTCAGACGATACGCTTAGCTTACCGCCTAAATACCTCTGTGACTTGATGTGCAAGTTGCTCTGCACGATCTTCACGACCTGCTCGTTCTGCTGACTGCCTGGATCAATTTGTATCTCGGTCACGAACCTCATTAACCCAGCATCGGGCTTTGAGGAATGGCCTTCCCCCCTGCGATTCGTAGCAGGATTCTTGGAGGGGGAATTCACCTGCGTCTCTTCGCATGCAGCTTGAAGCCCTTTCTCTTTTCACGGACCTGTGACGTTGAGAGCGCTTCTGTATAGAGCTGCTGTGAGAAGCGCTTTACAAATGTTCATATTAGATTAGATAAGGTGCACATATTCACCAACCTGCACTTGTTTTATATGATCGATAGTTAAACTAGTATACATAGACCTAATTGAAAATCTACAGTGAGTATTCATTCATTCATTCAAGTATTTATATAGCGCCTCTTCAAGGAAACTACTCAGAGGCGCTCCCGACTCCAGTACGGAAAAACAGAACAGTTTGTAGGTGCTTATAGAATGTGTCAGAGAGTGATCTAGGGAACAGGCGCGGCTCAAGTGGGAGGGCATTCCATACCACTGGTATATGAGTATAGCAATGGAGAATGGAGATCTTGACTTTGTTACTAATGCATGCTCTCTTTTGAAGGATATCCAGTTTAACTCCGCCACTGGTTGCAGTCTGGTGGCACCCAGTGCCAGTCCCAAACCTGGATAAAGGAGGAGGGCGTCGCTAATGGTCTTTGTTACCACACAGTGACGTTCAAATGCAAATACCACCACCACCAATTTATTACGTCTCATTTTATCAGTTGAGATCGAGAACAAATTCGGTGAGAGAAGTAAGGGTGGATGAGTAGGCCAAATGCTAGAAATTACTAAGCGTTAAATGGGTGAATGATCCAACTCCTTACGTCTATGTTTTCACACAAGGTGTCGGTCGATCAACGTATACACACCATAAAATTTGACGGTTGTCATCAAGTTAATAGAGGAATTTTCAATCCATAGTTACTGGCTGTAAGTATTGGACCTACTTGGGCCTAAGCAAAAGAAAAATACTCGCCTAATTATATTTCGTTGTCTCCAAATTATAAGACAATCTTTTGCCGTGCTGTTCAATATTCGGGCTGCGGTTTTATATTCAGTGCCCGAGCTCGCTATAGTATATTGCAATTTGTGTAAGTGTGAAAAAGCCAAAGACGCATGTCCGTTTCAAAGACATTGGCGGAATGAAGTTCCTGCTGTGTCTTTTTTATAAAAAAATTCGTTTACCTGTGATATTTTCAGCATAGCCACCGACATGCAGTAATTGGACGGAGATGAAGTCTCTCCAGCTTCAACTAATTGATATGCAACTCGATATGTCTGTCCCTTCGTGACGACATAAACAAGGATGTGCAACTGACTGAGTATAGGATTACCGGTTGACACCTCTGCTGAACTTCCACATTATATGAAAAATGTCCTAAAAATATAATTGCCTATACAGTGTGACCAGCATAAAGTTCAAGAAAAAACGAAGCTCTGCCTGATGAACATGTTGAAGATCAAATTAAGTCAGCTATTGCTTAAACCAACGGCGAATTTAACCAAAACTTGCAACCATAATTATTTGAGGCATGGGTGGAGTTTATCAGGGGCTCGAGGGGGGGGCTATGTCCCCCCAAGAAGGCCCAGATTCATTTTTTAACCATGTAAATGGCATCTTTTCCCGGGCTTAGCCCCCCATGAAGGCTTTAGCCCCTCCAAGAACGGAAACCAAACTCCGCCCATGATTCAAGGTCAAATAGCGTCTTACAAAGGAGCTCGAACGCTTTTTTTACTGATATAGCTCATGCATTTTTAACCTAGACTATTATGGAGCCTGTACTACATGGCACACATTCATGCTTAGATTATGCCGTGATATATTTTAATACCATTAGTAGTTTTCAAGAAATTTTAATCTTTGCTTTTAAGCTTACTGGTGCGACTCGAATTGGCTTGAAGAATAATTTCTTCGTTGATTCGTCGTGTAAAAATAGTTGAAAAACACTGATCACTGATGCACTGGCCGGAAAAAACGGTTCGATAGTTTATTTGATGCACAAATTGCAATCTATATAAATAAAAATGTAAAACGTTACTGTTTGTTACCTCGGATCTCGGAAAGTTCTTCACCGATTGTTTTGAAAATTTTCGCAAACCGTTCCATTCGAACACAAGCGGGTTTTTATAATGCCTTTTGGGAAAAAGCGCAATCTTTACGACCAAAAAAACACAACTTTTAATTCCACTCCAGCGATTCCGATTTCAATTTCCATCCCACGTTGCTTACAATGCGGCCTTTTTTTATAATGTGCGGCCTTTTATAGCGCATTTATAGCTTTCTACAAAATCAACGAACTCGGAAACTTCTTCACCTATTGCTTTCAAATTTTCACACAACAATACGAGCGGGTTTTTACATGCTTCTTTGTAAAAAAAATGCGCAATATGCGCGTCTGTTTATAGCGAATGTACGACCAAAAAACACAACTTTTAATTCCACTCCAGCGATTCCGATTTCATTTTCCATCCCACGTTGCTTACAACGCGGCCTTTTTATAACGTGCGGCCTTTTATAGCGCATTTATAGCTTTCTACAAAATCAACGATCTCGGAAACTTCTTCACCTATTGCTTTCAAATTTTCACACAACAATACGAGCGGGTTTTTATATGCTTCTTTGTAAAAAAGCGCAATCTGCGCGTCTGTTTATAGCGAATGTATGTAGCCTAACTTTCGGTTTTACAAAATCAAGGATCTCGGAAAGTTTTACGGACGGACGGACGGACGGACAACGGACGGGGAGAGACGGAGGACGGAGGGACAAAGGAGAGGAAGAGAGGGGTGAGTGAGGAAGGGGAAGGAAGCGGGAGGAAGAGGGAGGGGAGGGAGAAAGGGGAGGGGAGGGGAGGGAGCGAGGGGAGGGATGGAGGAAACGGGAGGGAGGGTGTGAGGCAGGGGAAGGATAGAGGAGGGGAGGGGATAGGAGAGGAGGAGAGGGAGGAGAGGGGAGAAAGGAAGGGGAAAGAAGGTAGGGAAGGAGGGTGGGAGGGTGGGAGGGAGAGTCTTTTCAGCCACAGCAACGCGTGGCCGGGTACAGCTAGTAAGGAATAAATGTCAAGTGATTTTTGAATAATACGTGCATTTGCGTCATCAGCAAATAACACAATAATTATCATTAATATGGCCAATAGATGAAATTAGGTTAATCACTCATTAATGTAGATTAAGAATACTAGGTTCCAAGTATAATAATTATATGTATGTGTGCAAGCGTGGTTAAGTACGTGTCATTGGATCCTTGTATCCGTGCATGTCTGCTCGTGGATGTTTTCGTATCCGGATGCGAGTCTGCTGCGTGGGTCGTTTAAGTCATAACGATTGTAGACGACCGTTGAGAGGAGGATTGGCAATCGTCTATTATTAACGTCGCTTTTAGGAAGATTCGCCACATGGTGCTGTCTGTCTGCGTCTGTCTGTCTGTCTGTGTGTCTGTGTGTCTGTCTGTCTATTTGTCTGGAATACGATAGAGATATACAAAGAGAATGCAATAGAACACATGCACACTAGTGGAACACCAAAGAGAATGCTACAGATAATACAGTAAAAATAGCAAATACAATATAGAATGCAATATAGAATGCAATAAAGAATGCAATATAGAATGCAATATAGAATGCAAAGACAACTGTTCATTTCAAAGACATTCGCGGAATGACGTTCCTGTTGTGTTTTTATAATAAAAAAATCTGTTTACCTGTGATATTTTTAGAATATGGAATGCAATATAGAATGCAATATAGAGTGCAATATACAAATGAGAGCACAGCTGAAAACACAATAGAGACACACAAAAGAGAATCCAGTAGAGAATGCAGTAAAACAATTCGAATAGGCCTATAATATTGAATGCAATATATAGGATACAATAGAGGAATGCAATAATTGGCAGGCGAACCATTAGACCCTGTTCGGTCATAATATAGTGACAGCGGCCACCCGTCCCCCTCGCCACCCCCTCCCCCTCCCCAGTCAGCTTTATGTGCGTCTTTCTAATCATCTGAATTCTGTGCTGAATTCACGAAATGATTCTCGCGTTTTCACGAAACCATTTAGAGGAGACTTCTCGCCCTTTCTTAGGATTGAACGCCCCAGGTGCGCTCTAAACAGAATGACCATCGTCTCTCTTCTCGTCCTCTGCTCTGTCGCTGGACAGTCCATGTGTTTAGTCCACCTTCGAGGCCATAGTAGATGACCAGAGCGGTCAATTGCTGACCATAGTGACCATCTGGGGATCGCATCCATGGCGCCATTCTAGCGTTAACGAGATCTGCCCGTCTGTCTGTGTGTCGTATGTCTGTCTGTCTGTGTCGTAGGCTATGTGTGCCTGTCTGTCGTATGTGTGTCTGTCTGTCTGTCTGTGTGTCGTATGTCTGTCTGTCTGTCTGTCTGTCGGTGTGTATGTATGCACGTGTCAAATGAATGTATGTTTGCATGTGTGTGTGTATGTATGTATGTATGTATGTATGTATGTATGTACCACGACTAACAGCAATAAAAGATGAGAACGATAAAGTACTGACGGGAAAGGAAGACATAATACAACGATGGACAAGCTATTGTAGCGAACTATACAGCGAGCAAACGAACCAAGATCTTGCCAAGGAAGCAATAAAGGAGCTGAAGGATATATCTCCTCCGACGATGGAGACCAATACAGACATACTAATAGAGGAGGTCAGGAAAGCGATAGCAAAACTGAAAAACGCCAAGAGCCCTGGCATTGACAACATCACAGGAGAAATGATTAAACATGGAGGAGATCTATTGCTGGAAGAAATACACAAATTATGCAACATGGCCTGGGAGCAGGGAAAAGTACCGGAAGATTGGAAGAAGTCAGTTTTGGTAACAATCTACAAGAAAGGCAGCTCACTGGAATGCAGCAACTACCGCACCATAGCGCTGATAAGTCACCTGGGCAAGGTACTGATGATGGTATTGGCGGAGAGACTGCGAAATCAGGTGGAGGAACATTTGGCGGATGAGCAGGCAGGATTCCGGAAAGACAGAAGCACCATACAACAAATCTTGGCACTAAGACTCATAGCAGAAAAAGCAAGAAGGAAGAATAAGAAAGTATACAATTGTTTTGTGGACTTTAAGAAGGCGTTCGACAGTGTAGATCAGAATGTGACATGGGCGGTCTTACAGTCATATGGTGTTGATAACAAACTGATTCAACTCCTCAAGGACATAAATGGCACCTCACAGGCAGCAGTCAGAACATGTGGCCAGTTAGGAACATGGTTCAGAACCAATAGAGGTATGAGGCAGGGGGATCCAATATCGCCCACCGTGTTTATTACAGATTTAGAAAGGGCAATGGATAAGATCAAGAGTGAAGAAAAAGGAATATCAGTGCATGGAATTCGTATAAACAATCTGCGCTTCGCAGACGATGTTGATATCCTGGAGGAAGATGCAGCAGAGTTGGAGCATACAACACAGATGCTAAACGATGAAGCAAAGAAGTATGGATTATTCATAAACTTTGACAAAACGAAAACGATGATATTTGGCGACAAAGATATCACCCAGCGGATTGTTGTGGAAGGTATACAGCTGGAAAATGTAGAAAGGTTTACTTACCTTGGAAGTAACATGACTTATGATCTAGATTGCGGAAGTGAAATAAAGATAAGAATAGCCAAGGGAACAGCGGTGTTGAAAGCAATGGACAAGATTTGGAAGAGCAGTGCAATCAGCATGAAAACCAAAATGGGAGTTTTAAAGACATGTGTGTTCAGCAGTATGATGTATGGGTGTGAGACATGGGTGCTAACAAAAGATTCGTAAAGGAGAGTGTTAACATTTGAAAGAAAATGTTATAGAAAAATTCTGAGAATAGGATGGACTCAGAAGGTAACCAATGAAGAGGTATATAAAAGAGTGGATATGACCGAGAACCTCATGCAGAAAGTCATAAAGCGGAAACTTGGATTGTTCGGGCACATTTGTCGAATGAAAGATGACAGAAAGATCAAGACCCTGATGTTTGGGATGATGGAAGGCAAGAACAGAAGAGGCAGGCCGCATAAAGAATGGACAGATGACATTGAAGAGTGGTGTACAGCAGATTTGCAGAATTTATATCATGCAGCTCAGAACAGAATGGAATGGAGAGACATTACGAGGAGGGCATCGGACTCCTACGGGCACTGTGCCCATGGTTATTGAATTGAATTGAATGTATGTATGTATGTATGTATGTATGTATGTATGTATGTATGTATGTATGTATGTATGTATGTATGTATGTATGTATGTATGTATGTATGTATGTATGTATGTATGTATGTATGTATGTATGTATGTATGTAATGTATGTAGGCCTATGCATGAATGTGTGTTTGCGTGTATAATGTGTATGCACGTATCATACGAATGTATGTATGAATGTATGTATGTAAGCCTATGCATGAATGTATGTTTGTTTGTATGTGCCTGTATCTATGCAAGCATGTATTTTACGTATGTGCAATTGTGCATGTGGGCCTATGTATTTGTATGTCTTTCTCTCATGTATCTAATACTATCTATTCATCTATCATCTATCTATCTATCTATCTATCTATCTATCTATCTATCTATCTATCTATCTATCTATCTATCCATCCATCCATCCATCCCTCCGTCCGTCCGTCCGTCCGTCTATCTATCTATCATCTATCTATCATCTATCTATCTATCATCAATCTATCTATCATCTATCTAGCCATGTGTCTTATCACCGCTATCTCCAAATGGGTCCGCCCCTCTCTTTTTCCATTAAGTATCCGCTAAAGTCGAAATGCAAAAATGAATCCTATAGTGCTGCTGGTAACTTCTCGTAAGCGTCAGACGTTCCTAAGTCGACCGAACGCGCTCCAACCGTCTCGCTCAATATATCTACGCTCCTCAGCACAGTATCCCGGACGCCCATTACACGGCCGTTTCACGTAATGTATTTATGCGCGGCAAATGGTATTTTTGTAGCGCATTTCCGGTCTTTCGTAAATACAATTTTATCGACATTTAAATATCGCAAGTCGTGATTATTTCCACGAATTTTTACAACTGAAGCGACGATAAAACGTGCAATAATTTTGTTGCATATACGTCAGTAGTCTGCTGAGAAAAAAGGAAATAATAGAGAAATCTAGCGTCTTGTGTTGTTGGTACAGTAATTGTTGTGCAGTGATCAACAGGATATCCAGAAACAGGCGTCAGTTCATTTTATGAACACGCTGGCTTGAATGATGCGGAGAAGTTTGTCGTGTGTATACAGGACGTTTGCTAAGAAAAGAAAGACTGAAGATTTTGGCGACTGTCTAGGATGATTATAGCGTGGAGGTACCAGCGGTAAAGACCGGTTGCCACGAAAAGAGGGAGAAGAGGGAGACAGTGGAGGCGGATGAAATCTGGCACTGGAAAGATTGGAATGCGGAGGTCAGGTTGGATCTGTGCATCGATTCTTGAAGAGGTGACTTTAAGATTGGAGTGGGAAACATGAGGAGTGTTCGACAGAGCAGTGCGATGTGGATGGCGGGTGGTGAGAAGGGATATTGCTTGAGGGATCTATGAATTTGCGAAATTCAGAAGGAATATCAGGGACGACTTCAGACTTCAGAAGACTAGGCCCGAAGAATGTGGACCTAACAACAATCATCAAATATTTTGCCACAAAAGGCAAACTGTGCAGCTATCATCAATATCTCGATGAAAATCCTCATTTATCGTCAAAATGTGTCCGAAGTTATAGCCCTCCCCTCCCCCAACACGTTGACAACGTTATGAAGAGATCAACGAAAAGTGCTTGCCATGGTTAGGCCTAGTTGTGTTTAACGACAATGTTTACACAACAAAGATTACTAGCGTCCCTCCCCTTCTTTTCCTGGCCTGGGTCTGGCTCTGTCATAGTAGGGACAGCGGTGAATTAAAAAGCGCCGTGTATTCCTCCCATACAAGAACTTACAGCTCAGTTGCCAGCATCACACGCACGCCGCAACATCTCATCCCTGGGGGTCGAAACGTGACAGCTTCGTGATTAGGCGAAAACCCTACGCATAAAAATGTAATTCTAAGGTCGGAGTTTGTGCTCCGTCATTTTCCGGTCGATAATACGCCATTACGGCTTTGCTATCAGCCTCCCCGCGCCGAAAAGCCATTCTCCAAGCACCCGGCGGCCATGTTTTCCATCGACGCACAAATATCCTCTAAATTTCTGTCGTAGATTTACGCCGCCGGGGGCTTTGTTCTACGCGTTTCGTCCTACAGGATTCTTCGGCGTATTTCCTGGCGATAATAACATCCCATGCCAACGTCGAAACAAACAATTAGCCGCCGTTAATGCACGCCGCCATGTCTGTTTACCGTTGCATTTTGCTGCGCGAGTTCTCGCCGGGTTTCTCGTCTGCATATCAACGAGCCGCGGTGGCGGTTTCGAGAGTATATGCGGGTGCGTTTTTGCGCTAACTGGCGGATGAAAAAATCCCGTGTTTTCAATAGTGGCATGTCAATATTTGGACGCGGGATGCGTAGTATTACACGATGGCTCGTCTGGGAATCGGACATGTATTACTCCGCCGGTGAGAGCAGCGCAATTGGACGGTTTAGTTCACGTGTCAGGTAAATGAAAGCAGGAGATTGATTACCAATTTGCCAAGCATCGCATTCCTTCCTACTTTGTACTTTGCGGTTACGGTTTGTCCGCGGGTTAGCGAGTGAAGCGCGTTGTATAGGATGTTGTTGGCTGTATTTGCGATGGATTTCTGGATTTTTGTCGAAGTAAATTGCACCGGGAACTGGCCTTAGGGGCCTCGTCCGTACCAGAGATGGAATGAAGCAGGGCGGAAAGCAATTTCATCCAGTCCGTTTTTCACAGATTTCTGACAGTATAAGTATTCTTTTAGGGCAACTTAAAGACCGGGCCGAATTAAGGCCTATGCGTGTGCTTCTGTATATATGTGTACCTACGTGTGTTTGTACGCATGTATGTATACACGAATACATACATACACAGATGTATGCACAAATACATTGCTTCAATTCAGTTTTATCTCCTACAGTAACCAACATTATCATCTTATGGTAGCTAGAATTCAGTTAAGCTTATACATTATAGTTCAAGGATTTGTTCGCCTTAGCATAGACTGCTGTAATTCCCTCTTTCTGGCTTTGTTAAAGTTCGCCTTTCCTCTATATACAATAATTGTCTCTCATTGCAACTGCCAGGTTAATGTCTGTCTTCGACTATTTTTCTACATCTTCACATTCATGTTTGAACATCAACATTGGCTCATCCTCTCAATGCTGTCATTCAGCTAAGGATACATGATATATCTAGATCAACGGTCCTTACCTGGACCTTACTCCTAGATAAATCTATGCGATTCCACACGTTGCAAAAGTTGTCACCTGCAAAATTAAACTGATAGAAAACATTCGACTGCTGAGGTTTTCGATATACCTAGCAGTGGCGGAGACCTAGGGGGGACAGGGGGGGACGGTCCCCCCCAATGAAAGTGTTGGGGGGGACGGCCCATGCATTTGTCCCCCCCAATGTTTGAGCGTCAAGCCTTTTTTGGCGGCGAAAATAGAAAATTTCTTTGAGATTTTGGCCGGATGACTAAAAAAAAAGAAAAAAAAAAAAAAAGGTCATCAACTTTTTTGGCGGCGAAAATAGAAAAATTTCGTCGAGATTTGGGCGGATGACTAAAAAAAAAAAAAAAAAAAAAAAAAAAAAAAGGTCATCAACTTTTTTGGCGGCGAAAATAGAAATTTTTTCCGAGATTTCGCCGGTCGTCAGAAATTTTTCGGAAAATCTCGCGTCTTTCCGTCCCCCCCAATTCTCGGCCCAGGTCTCCGCCTATGATACCTAGAACCAATTGGAGACGAAGGATGACTTTCGGCGTCAATTTTATAAATAGTTTTCGAAAAAAATATTAGCCTACCGATGACAATTTGGGCCCAAAACAATACATAATTATACATTTATACATTATACATCTGCCGTTCGAATTTCTTCGATTTTTAGTAATTCAAACTCTAAAGATAGTTGACTGTAGTCAACTATTTTTGATATATCAAACTTAGAACCTATAGTTATGAGAAACATACGAAAAGCCTGCCTTGCAACGGATAGCTCATTTCTGCATAAAATGTAAACTTTGTGACTCGGATGCATAATGTCGTATTATATTAAAATAACAACAATAGACAAGGCAATTTCTTTGTTGTTAGGTTGTAGCCTATATATAAAATCATAATGGGCAGAGTAGCGACTTATGCATACATAAATGTACACATAAGCATATGCATAATTATATAAACATACATATATAGCGTATGAATACCCACCTATACATGTATATTATAGACTCAATATGTAGGCTATACATGCACTCATACGCATGCGTCCCATCGTACCATGCGTGAATATTATGCTTGCAAATATATACAAATACATGAATTCAATAAAGTATTCAGAATCTGGTGTATAAATATATATATATATACAAAAGTTTATACAAGCATACCATGAAGCACGCTCATACATACAAACACACATACATGGAGGGAGGGAGGGAGGGAGGGAGGGAGGGAGGGAGGGAGGCACAGCTCTTTTTCGATGATGATGATGATGATGTAGTCCAATCGCGAACTTCATCTTACACACGAACCACACAACAAATTCCCTCTCGATTGTTGCCAATGGCAGCCTGACCTTTCCCGCTGACCCCGTAAGAGCCAATCAGCGCCCGCCGGTTCTATGCGCATACAAATTGGACGCGTTTTTCGCTCCACGCCTTTCTTCTATATTTAATTACCTTTAGAAGCACGTCGACCTACACACACACGACCGTTCCTGTACACAGAGGCGGCCGAACCGCTCCACAGCCATTTCCGTAATGGACGTAGTGCACGGGTGGTGGTACGTATGCCACGCTCCCCCAAATGGGTTGAACCGCGTTCAACGTCAATCCTATTTGTCTGCGATGCAAGCGGAGGTCGACCGCTGAGAACAGCGCACTCGGGACTCAGCTGTGAATTAGATTTCCCGCCTTCTACTTCTTCTTCTACTTCTTCTTCTTCTTCTTTTTTCTTCGTTTTCTTCATTCCAGTTCTTTCGTTTGTCAAGGCAGACGACAGATCGGCCACCATTCTCCGTCCTTTAGTTAGGTTATCCGTTTCTCACAGTTCTAATAGATTTATCTGTTGAAGCCCCAAAGAAGCCCAACGAGTGACCATCATCGATGCAGCTGCTATCCTCCTATTGTCATGACGTGCTATAGAAGCGAATAAATTAAATCCTGTCCGTCGTCTATCCAACGATGATGATGATGATGATGATGATGATGATGATGATGATGATGATGATGATGATGATGATGATGATGATGATGATGACGATGACGATGACGATGACGACGACGACGACGACGACGATGACGATGATGATGATGATGATTATAATAATAAATAAGAATGATGATAATAATAATTATGGTAATGGTAGTAGTAGAAGTAGTAGCAGCAGCAGTGGTGGCAGCAGCAGCTGTATGCACGTAAGTAGGCCTGACTATCTCTGCTTCATCATCGTCATCATCATTGTCATCGTCATCATCATGATCATCATCATCATCGTTGTCATTATCTGCCTCATCATCATCATCACCACCGCCGCCATCATCATCATCATCGTCGTCGTCATCATCACATCATCATGATCATCACCGTCGTCATCATGATCGTCATAATCGCTATTCCCATTACGATTTCGTCTGCTTCGTCCAAGTGAAAATTCTGATGGATCGTCGACCAACCAAATCTTGATGTTGCGTTGGTCTTCGCTCACAATTCTCGCGAAATCTCGGCTTATCGTGACTTCCCGCGAGACTTGAGACGCGCGCGTATTAACAATCTGACGGCTGATATTTCGTCCATTCCGCCATCACACAAATTCCTAGAATGGCAGCCATGTGGATATCTGCGATGACGTACGAATGGTCTGCGTCTTTCCACCTCGGGCGGATGGTGAACGTCGACTTTGCCCGTTCTCTGGATCCATCAAGGGTTGTCGGTCGAGCGTGTAGGCATTCGTCTGAGGCAGATCTATAATCTACATGGCAGGTGCAGGGCAACGTTGCAAGACGGTGGGTGGAGGTCTGGAGGAATGGTTGAACGGATAAGCTCCTCGGGGAGCTGGGAATGTCTGTCAAAAATTAAATTGTTGATAAGGAAAATCGGCGGAAAAGGAAAAGAGAATCATGAGAGATAAGGACATGGCCACGGGAAGAGAGATCTTGAGAGATATAGAAAGCGGAGAGACTGACGCAGAGACACACACAGCGAGCGAGAGAGAAAGACAGAGAGAGGCAGAGAAAGACACAGAGAGAGGGGAAGAGAGACAGGCAGACAGGCAAGGCAGACAGACAGACAGGTAGATAAACAGATAGAGATATCTTATACTGCAGTATAATACCGGTACTTATATTTTATACTTTTACAGGTGGCCCACTAGCGGAACGTATACGTTCCTTAGGGTCATGTCCTTTTGAATCCCTTGTAGATAGTTTGTTTTAAACTGCACTTGTGGTTTTTTCAATGT
Organism: Lumbricus terrestris; assembly: GCA_949752735.1. NCBI lineage: Eukaryota > Metazoa > Annelida > Clitellata > Crassiclitellata > Lumbricidae > Lumbricus > Lumbricus terrestris. The sequence goes on from OX457044.1 coordinate 54,428,643, forward strand.
CAATACTATTACTTGATTTCAAAATTATTTATGGCTATGGTTATGGTTATACCCAACCACTGCAAAGATTCCGTGTGAATGATGTCCATTATTCGAAATTTACGTGATATTTGAACAACCAGATAATTATCGACCGTTTAACACAACCCATATAAGTATTAATTATAGACCATTTTAGGTTCATAAAGTATACCAGAATGGACCGAGGTTCCAAGTACGGAGGCTGAGCGCCTATATATACTGTCCTGATAAATAATTTAAGTGTCATGTGGAACAACCAGATGACAGCGTGTTGCAGAACGAGATATTAAGCGACCTTGATATAACACAACATAACATAATAAAACATAACATAACATAAATATAACTTAACATAAGTGTATCGCAACATAGCGTTACATTGCATGATATGACATAAACAAGATTTCCCCTTGACGCACCTCAGCTCCGTTTCTAGACCTCCTTCTCAGGCATTCCTCTCTCATCTTAACACAGCTTTGTTTCCGCGCTGAGGTTGGGAGCGCCGCTGAGTAGTCCCTTGAAGAGGCGCTATACAAATTCATTTAATGAATGAATGAATGAATGAATGAATGAATGAATGAATGAATGAATGAATGAATGAATGAACGAATGAACATTATTTTAATAACATAGCACAGCGTGCATGTGGCATGACATTACATAACATGTTATGACATAACATAACACAACATAACGCGTCATAACACGACATATATAATATAGCTATAGGTTGTAATATGCCATGGCAGAGCAGAGCATAGCATAACCTATCTAGGATTCTAAGTTCATGGTTCGAAAGTCGTATATATATATATATATATATATAATTATAGCCTGCGTAAGAACCAACATCAATTCACTTGGAACGCTTATTGCCCATTTTCCTTAGCCACGACAGTGTCATCTTAGCCATTCCACCAGCGTATAACTCTTGCACTGAAGAATTTCTACCCTAATGTCGCCACTGACCTCTTAAATAATTTACGCCCGCGTCCCTAAGTTGCCTTGTTTGGAGCAAATTACTCGAAAACCTCTTCCAATTTAGTGCTTCCTTTCCAGTTATAAACTTGCAAGTTTCGATTAGAAATCCACTGCTGCTCCTCCTTCTCACCAATGTTTTCAGTCCTCATCTTTTCAATCTTTCTTAATAACTCAAATCTTTGCGACCCAAAATCATTCTGGTGACTTTTACTTGCACTCTCTCGGATCTCTCCAGATTTCTATATAATCCTGTCGCAGCATCATATCTCATCAATATTCAGATCAGCATTGTAACCATTTATACGGCTGCCCGTAGATATTTTTGATGAAGGGCAAAGCACAATGGCCTCTCAAATTTTTAAGCAAGAACTAAAACAATGCAAAACAGAATGATAATGGGAACATGCTTGTTTTTCGAGATATTTTGAATGCAAAACTTAAAAATCTGATGCAATATACAAATAAAATCATGATAGTTTCGCCAAAATGCTTATCATAGGATATAATATAGGCATGACTATTATTGTCATGGGTACGCTGTAAACATAATAAGAAACTTTTACTTTTTTAAACTGAAGTTAAATTTCTCGATGTCACCATGTGTATCAGTAGAACTATTGTGGGGCTATTAGCACAACTATATCCAAACTATCAAAGAACCACTGATGCTTTTTCACGAAGAAATTTGTTAAAAACAAAACAGCAATAGCTTAGTTAGATTGGAGTCTTGTCCCATCCTGACCCTTTGTGCTGGCGTCCGTGCACGTTCGCAATAAAAATACACCTACATTCCCAATTAGAGTAAAACATGGCGCCTTCTTGACTATCATCGTCATTTGCATGACGTCATAGCTGGACGTGTTTTTCAGACCCATCCAACCTGAAGCAATAGGTTTTCCCATTAGTGGCACCTCTCTCGGCCAGCAGCAGCAGCCGCAGCAGTCTTCCGCCTCACCAGCCTTTCCACATCGTTGCAAATTGCAAACAATTTCTCTTGCAGATGGTTTACTGGATGTGGGGTCTGGCCATGATGGTCTGGTTTTGGAGGGCCATCGGTCGATGCCTCGTGAAAGATCTCACTCATTGACATGCGTGCTTCGAGGGGGAGGACGGGGGGGCGGTGGCGGTGGCGGTGGCGGAGGCGGTGGCGGAGGCGGTGGAGGCTTCTGCCCAACCCAAAAATTAGTCATTACAGAATTTTTGAAAACTGATTCTGTGCATTGTTTGCGATCAGGTCCTTTGGAAATTTATTTGCTTCCTGGCATTGAAGAATCAACAAATTTGAGGCCAAAAAGTCGCTAGGAAAAGAAACAGAAACATTAAATGATGAACTTCACGCAAATGGGGCGCCGTGGTGGGTTGCTGTGGTGTAGTGGGTATGTTCGTTGCCTTGCAGTCGAAAATTGGAGGTTCGAATCCACCTCAAGTCGCCGCGTAGGGACCTTGGGCAAATCCTTTACTTGCAATTGCTCAGCGCTTCGGTGTGAAACTCCGATGCAGTGTCCACGCTGTAGTCGGGAGCACTTCTGAGTAGAAATCTTCAAGGGGCGCTATAACAAGCTCGCATACATACATGCATACATACATGGCATCAAAAGTTTGAACGGTTTGCAAGCCTTGTATCAGGCACTGGAGCAACAGAAGTTATCTTGTCTTGACTTGAAAGAAGGACGGAAGGAAGAAGCGACAAAAGATGGAAGGAGGAAGGAAGGAAGGAGAGAGAAGGAAGTGAAAAGAGTGGCGCATTGGATAACTCACTGACATGGAGATAAGCGGAACGGAGTTTGATTCCCGAACCCCGGTAGCCTATACCCGAATCCATAGGCGCAACCACCCTATGGGACCCACGGGACGCGTCCCCCAACTTTTGAGTGGTCCCCTAACTTTCTTATTATGGTCCCCAACTTTTAAGACGTGATTCATTATGGTCCTCCCAACTTTCAGGACGTGATTGCACCTATGCCCGAATCTCAACCCGTATAGCGTCGTAAAATTATTTAAAACATGTTTTAGTCATTTTTTCATCGCTCATCCAACTTCTAATTCTACTAGGCTATATCACAGTTCCGTTATTCATCCAACTTCTACTTCAACTAAAACTAATTTTTTCGTTCATCCAGCATCCAGATTCATTATGGTCCCCCCAACTTTCAGGACGTGATTGCACCTATGCCCGAATAGCGGCGCTATACATGTGTTCAATTACAATTACAATTACGGTACAATTACAATTACAATCTAGTTTTACGGTTACAATTTAGCATAAAAAATGATTTCGTCGCTCATCCAACTTCTACTTCTGTTAATTGATATGCTCATCCAGCCTCGAATGATATTGCAATACGTCAGCAGTAATATCACGTTTTCATCGTTCATCCAACGTCCAGTTTACGGAAATAAAATATCTCTGAAGTGCTATACGGCTTGGGATTCGGGTATATACATAATTATGCAGACCGGTAGACTAAGTGTAGACGTGCTTTGTAGGTTGCTATTAAGACCGTGGTATTGCAGGCTCTCTTCTGTTAGTAGTTAAGATTGGTGTTAATTAAGACTGTTTCATGTAATCATAGGCCTACTGCTTTGTGTCAGTTTGAAGAAAGAGAAGATTACTATTTTTTCTAAATCCATAATAGAAGGAAGGAAGGGAGGGAGGAAGTAGAGATGGAGAAGATGGATGGATGGAATGACGGCGACTTTTTGATCAGCCAGCAACGCTGAGGCGGAATGAAATTTGCGTTCATATATAGGTGTCGCCACTGGCTCTGACACATCTGATGCGACTGACTTCATCATCAGCAGAGAGATAGAGACAGACAGAGACAGACAGAGGCAGACAAAGGCAGACAGAGAGACAGACAGAGAGACAGACAGAGACATCCGATGGCTGATGATGCGCCAATCGGCTTAATACGGCGTGAAACGAGTTGCAATGGAGACTTCAATCGCACGTCCCTCAACGCCACCGCTCTTAATCCAAGTTCCATCGACGCTGGTGTCCTCCGTCCGGACACTCTAATGCATGCGGGAGGCCGGGAAGCGTACGATGACGTAACGCCTGTCAGCACGTATCCAAAGCTATAACTCAGGCTGCTTAACGCTGGATTCTATCGCCCGCGTTACTGCGCATCGGTAGGGGGCCGGAAAGCGTACGACAGGGCGCCGCGCGGTGGACGTGTTTTTGCAGCGGTTGGACGCGTTTTTGCATCAGCCTGTCGAAGGGGATTATGGGTAAGTCGGAGGACGAAGTCTTCTGTTCACGGTGGCTCTCTATTTTCATAAACGTCAAGATGGGCTGGGACGATGAACGCCGCTGGAAATGGAGATGGAATGGACTTCCAAGTCGTTAAGTATAATTTCGAGGCGCCGCGGACTCTGGCGGCGAGTTGATGAATGCTTGACGAGTCCGGGTGACTAAGACTGTCAACTGCAAACACAAAAGCACTCTCTTCAGATTAACAGCGAGTTTTGTCCGAGGCAATCTGTTCCCTGAAAAGACCACCGTAACCGTTTATCATCTGTAGCAGTAACAGCAGCAGCAGCAGTTTCGAGGAGTAGGCTTCTAGCATCAGTAGCAATAAAAGCAGCAGGTTCAGTAGCAGTGGCAGCAGAATCGAGTTCTTTTTAGCGTCATTGTTTTAAATGTCGTCTTGTCCATTTATCATTTCGGCATAAGCTTGTTTGCATAATTATAGCGCCGAGATTTATCATGGATCTCATTCGTTCTCCTCTTGCTGCATCTTCTCATCTCATCTCTGTTCTCTGTATCGGTTTGAATTGTTTAGTTGTTTACCCCATGCACAACTTTTGCTAGATTCGGTGTTGCTCAAAGTCAATCTTTAGCCGTCGTTGGGTCCTCCTCATGGAATGTCTTTCCATCCACTCTGCGTTATAGCCTACCACCATCTCGGGTTCGTTGTCCATAGGTGATGTATACATCTCTGCCTGTATGTCCGTCTGTATGTCTGTATGTCCGTCTGTCTGTATGTCTCTATGTCCCTGTGTATGTCCGTCTGTCTGTATGTCTGTATGTCCGTCTGTCTGTCTGTATGTATGTCCGTCTGTATGTCCGTCTGTATGTCCGTCTGTCTGTCTGTATGTATGTCCGTCTGTATGTCCGTCTGTATGTCCGTCTGTCCGTCTGTCTGTATGTCTGTATGTCCGTCTGACTGTCCGTCCGTCTGTCTGTATGTCCGTCCGCCCGTCTGTCTGTCTGTAAGTCCGTCTGTCTGTCAGTCTGTCGGTCTGCCTGTATGTCCGTCTGTCTCTCTCGCTTCTTCTGTTCTCAGAGTTTCTCCCACTGGGACCGCTGAACCTTCACAGCGGCCAGGCTGCGAGCGTCGCTACAGAAATTGCCAATTTCCAGTAATTAATTACAGGTACTAATTAAATTGCATCCGTATAGCCTACCCGAAAACTCCATTGGGTTTTATGAATCACACGGAGACATCTCCGCGAAATGCGCCGAGTTGTCTACCTTAACCCTCGGGCTACCAAGGGGGGGTGGTTGCCACCACCCCATAGGTTTTTCCCAAATCCAACTTGTTCCGCATGGAATAAAATTTTGACGTGTTAGGTAGCTGTAGAGGCAGGGCCTACTATCCCCCCCTGGAAGGTGGAAGCAATCCCCCCCTAACATAAACTTTTTCGCCTATAATGCAAGCGCCGAAGGCGCGAAGCTGCGAGTGGCAAAGGCACGAAGACCATAGCGATTATAGGGGGTCTGGGGGAGCGTCGTAAGCTCCCACAGCGGGGTCTGGGGCGGAGCCCCAGAAACCATCGCATTTTTAGCTATTGTCATTGACTATAGAGCGCATGTTTTAGGCTCTTGTTTGCTAGCTGTTTATGAACGATAAAGTCATGAAAATTTCACTTTTTGGGATTTGCACGCTGTAATTGTACCTTTTAAAGCTGTCATCTTCACAAGATTGCTCGTGAATTCAATGCTCAGAAACGTGGTGTATGATATAGTAAAATGTCACCTCCCCATTATTTATTTTTTTTAAATTTGCACAATATAATGGTAACATTCTAAAATTTCTCATTATGGGTTAACAGTGCGTTAAACACTAGTAGTCCTGTGAAGTTTGGAAAAGTTCAGCATTCAGTAAAATATCAACTTCTTGTATATGACAAATGCAGTATCAGTAGATATAAAATTTACTTTAATTTTTTTAAACAATTAATTTAATTAATTATGAGTTGTGAGAGCGAGCGCCATATACGTGCAGGGACAAATGTAAGTGACTGCAAAGCAAAGGTCATACTAAAATGAATATATACCCTTGAGATGGGGGGAATTTACCTTTAGGTGTGGGGAGGGATGGTACAGAGGGAGATGCCGGGGGGGGATATGTCCAGAAAAAATCCTCTTATGCCCGTCTATCAATAGGGGGGGATTTCCCTCTGGCACAAGTTGGATCAGGGCATCAGGCTATACTTACTCCCCCCCACGTGGCAAGCCCTGATGGGTGCCAATGTGATGGAAGTGCAAGGACAAATTTATGTGAGTGTTAAGCAAAAGTCAAATTAAATGAAAATTTACCATGTGTTATGACAGGGAGGGGATTGTTCGGGGGATTTACCAGGAGGAAGTCCATGGCAGATGCTGGGGAATAGACCTACCGGGGGAAAATGTTCAGGAGGAAATCTTCTATTCACAACTTTATCATTAGGGGGGAAACCTTTCCCCCCCTGGCCCAAACTGGAAGCAGTCTGATTCCATCCCCCAATGGCGTAGTAGGCCCTGTGTAGAGGGTTCATTGGCACACATTTTGAGCTAAAATTTTTGATGATGCCCCCTACCGTTCAAAAGTTATACCCGATATACCCAAGGTACCAGAGGGGTGGATACCACCCTCCCCTTAGATTATCGACTATAACTTTTGCGCCCTTTAACATTAAGGGACACAAATTATACCATTCTATAGAGGGAATGTGGGGCTACATTTCAATGCTCATTGAGTTGTCTTTTGACAACCGGAAGTGCTCAAAATAAATTAAAATATATATAAAGGTGTTTTATTTTCATAAAATGCTCATGTTTTTTCTATTATAACTTATCCATAATTTATTTTTTAATAGAAATAAATTATGCCATTCTGTAGTGGGCATTTAGGGCTATTTTATGATACCAAATAATTTGTCTTTGATGACCGGAGGTGCTCAAAATAAATTAAAATGTATGAAAATGTTGGGGGTTTTTACAACGCAAGTCTGCGTTAACGTTTTTCAGCAGCTACAACTTGTTTTTTTGTTTTGATTGAACATAAACCATACTTATTACTAGTTTTTATAGTTGAACATTAGACTTTATTATATGTAGGCTAAACTATTTTTTATATATAAATCATGTTTAAAACACACAGAATCTAATATATTCCCCATGCGCCAGTACGCGTTTTGTGGAATCTACGGGTACCCATGGTAAAAAAATTCATAATTTCGAGGTGCATTCATATTTTCTAAACCTAAATATACCATTTTGTGCAGAAATGAATGCTGAATCAAATGGTGTATTACAAGTTATGATATCTCAAACCAAACCCAAAATCCAGGGGGGTGGTAACCACCCCCCCTTGGTAGTCCGTGTTACAAAAAAAGCTTGGTAGCCTGAGGGTTAAACAGAAACTGTATTATATTACATTCAACAGAAACGCGTCATTAAAACCCTCTTTCCAGTCCTAAATAATCGTGTAATCTTCTTGTTCTCATCCTTCCCTTCCCCTCTCCTTCCCTTACCCATCTTCCTCCTCCTCTTCTTCCTCTTCATTCTCCTCTGCCTTCGCTTCTGCCTCTGCCTCTTCCTCCTCTTCCTCCTCCCTATCCCCTTCCACACCCTCCTCTACCCTCCTCTCCCTCCCTTACCCTTTCTCTTCTTCTTCTTCTTTTTCTTCCTCCTCTTCCTCTTCTTCTTCTTCTTCTTCTTCTTCCTCTTCCTCTTCCTCTACCTCTTCCTCTTCTTCTTCTTCTTCTTCTTCTTCCTCTGCCTCTTCCTCTTCGTCTTCTTCTTCTTCTTCTTCTTTCTCTTCTTCGTCTTCTTCTTCTTCTTCTTCTTCCGTTAACTCAAAGCCGAGGATTAGACACGTCATATTATCTAGCGCTTTTTCTGTTAGCCGCCGTCGAATTCACGATCGATGTCGCCATTACGACTTAATTGGGCGGCCGTGTCCAAAGGGGAGAAAGGGAGGAAAGACCGGCACTGCGATCCTCGATGGGGAGAGGTGGGGCAATGCGGACCTCTGGTCACCGGTGAACATGGCTGACTAATCTTCCTTTGTCCGTGCGTCAATCAGCCGCCATTTAGTTGTCGTCTGTCGTTGCTACGCGGACGGTCGACAAATCGCTAACGATTTCGGATGGACGCTAGATCATCGGCGGCTCTAAGAAAGCGCGCTGATTGAAGGTGATTGAAGCTGATTGAAGGTGATTGAAGGTGATTGAAGGCGGCTCTCCCTGAAATTGGAAAGATCGATGATGACCGAGGAGGATTCCATGTCATGGAAGCTAAAAACTGTCTCCCTTCCAAGTCCTGGAGCTTTCCTAGACAGCTTACCCTGCTTCGGATGTAGTTTACACTCACGCATACATGTAGAGACCTTCTGTTCATTCACTAACTTTCTGCAGTAAATACTACCATAAACACAATCACAAATTTTATTGCCTCATGTAGCAAATCATCAACATATAGCAAACTTTTTTGTAAATTGAAGACAAAGAGATAGAGATCCTTATGGGACCAAAATCTCACTAACAGACAGACAGACAGATAGACAGACGGACGGAAGGACAAACAGACAGAGACAAAGACAGGTACAAAGACAGATACAGAGATAGTAGGTTCACGCAACCATTTTCAGCTCAAATGATTCAAAGATATAAACTTCTAATTTCCCGTGTCTTAAGAGTTAAGTCTGCCATTGCACTTTACCGACCACGTGATCGGGGAGCCAAATCTGCAAATAAAAAGGAAACCATAATATATGTATGTAAATAAGTGGACTTTATTTACATTTGACAAGCACGCATGCATTGCATTTTATCTATATCTATAAGGTCCTTCCTTATGTATGTTTGTATGTATGTATGTATGTATGTATGTATGTATGTATGTATGTATGTATGTATGTATGTATGTATGTATGTATGTATGTATGTATGTATGTATGTATGTATGTATGTATGTATGTATGTATGTATGTATGTGACTTTGTCCAGAATGCACGCTCACAGTTTTTGAGCTTTTCACTCCAAACCTTCACTACTGTGTAGGTCTCGGCACGAGACGCAAAGGCGAGGGGTTGGCGATTCTCTACCACCATGGGGGCCAGGGTGGGGGCGAAACCCCCAAATTTTTTTCACAAAAACGCAGCCATTGATCTGAAATTTTTTCCTTAGATAGAGGTCCATCAGAACCCCCCGGATCAGTGGTTGACAAATCTCTACCACCATTGGGGCCAGGGTGCTGGAGGGTCAAAAACACTAATTTTCGCTATAAATTTTCATTTGCTTGCCACGGTTAAATACACTGATTTTAACCGTTTTAGAGGTGTTTAAGTTAAATAAACTCTGTTGCCAGTACGGATTTCACGGGTCGCGTACCAGTGGAGGCGGGGTGGGGAAGGGGTTGGGGTGGGATGGTGGGGTGGATGGAGGGGTGGGGTGGGGAGAGGGGGAGGTGGAGGGGTGGGATGAGGGAGGGGTGGAGGTGGTGGGGTGGGGTGGGGGTCGAGGGGTGGGGATTGGGTATGAAGTGGAGGGAAGGGGGTGGGGTGGATGGGGATGGAGTGGAAGGTGGGGTGGAGGGGGGGGTGATTGGGGTGAGAGGGTTGGGGTTGGGGTGGGATGGAAGTGGGGTTGGAAATTTTCGTCAAACCCAAATTTCTCCGGTGGCGTACTGGTAGAAGTCGGAGTGTGGTGGGGTGTTGTGTGGTGGGGTTGTGGCCGGAGCTGATCGAATCCTAAATTTCCCGGGCAACGCCGGGTACCCCAGCTAGTACCACATAAAGTTACAACAAAAGTCATTTTATCAATAATTAATTAATCCACAAAATTAGAAGATTATGAAGTCACGTTATGCACAACAAAAGGTCATTTTCAATTACATAAATGAATTCTAACACTAAGCAGAATCGATGAGAAGACTGACGAGGCAGAAAAAAACTTGTGCAGTCGGTGATCAGCAACGAGAACTATGAGTTCCGGAGTTTATTTCCGGCAGAAGTAGGCTAGACCTATTATACAAAATCATTACAATTTTCGCCCTATAGGTCGTATAATTTTTGCTTCCAACAAAAAATGAGAGAAACCATAATTTGATAGCAAACTTTTTATACAGAAAATAGTAAATAACCTGTAGGGCAACCTGGATGAGGCATGACATCTAGAATTATCAGTAAGCGAAAATATTACAAGAATATAATTATGCCTTAGGCCTACATATGGATACGCTGGCTGCATGTAATCACATTATAAATAGCAAACAGTAGGCCAGCGTCTACTCCCGACTCTGCTGTAGCCAAAATGCGTGACTGATTTTAGTCCATCCGCCATTTGTAGAGAGAGCCATACCGACCAATCGCAGGCGTTTTCTCATACCGAATACGCGCAATCGATTTCCCAAACCGACCAATCAGTGGCCAGCTTATGTCGAAATCTACTTTTCAAAATGGCGTTGTTGATCAACAGCAGCAATTCGATTCGACGTGCTGTTTCTTATTTATACTGTGATACAATGCTTTTCTTGTAGAAACCATGTTGCCAGCAAATGCCCTGGAGTATGGCTGGATTCTGAGGGAGAAATCGAAGCGTCTCAACCGATCAACCACGACCACCACCTTCAACTACACAGACCCAGACCGTCCCAGGTTCGACCCACATGTCTGGAACGATGCGCAGACATTCCGTCGTCACTACATAGCCATCAAGGACGGCAACACGACCAGCCTTGCCTCCATCTACGCCAACAACGGCTTCCTCCGGAACTCCCATATTCGCCCCGACGTCACTCCGGACCAGAGGGGCAAGACGCAGTCTATGATAACCGTCGGCGTCATCGCAGGACTCTTTCTATTCATGACGTTTGCGGTGACGTTGGCCGTCATTCTCGTCTGCCGTCGACGCAACTCCGTTTTCGCGCTTCCGAAGAGCGACGAGGCAGACGACCGCGATTACGAAATGGATGACATCATCACTGACGTTGATTTCAGCGAGACGGAAATAGACTGCGATACGGATGCGTCGTGGAACAGCCGGACGTCCAATCAGCTGCCGGATTCCGATCACGTGCAGAGTCGTTCGCCAACGCCATTGGTCGATTCAAACGAACGGTTAGCGGACAGCGAGAATGAACTTTCACCCGTAAGAACCCACTGTGGCTGTCGCCATGATGAAGACAGTTTCTGCGGACACGAGAGATTGGTGACCGACTGTGAAACTGCTTAGTGGTCTGCGAACGACGGAGGTGTTGCTGCTTGGATTAGCCTAAGCTCAATCATTCCGATTTAATTAATCAAGCTTGATCATTCCGGATTATTCGCGAATGCGCTGTGAAAAAATTACAAATGGCGGCTACGTCACGTGACTTTCTAGGCAGGGCCTGCGACAGAAATTCCAATCAAGGGCTTCTATAGACTATCTGTAGGATCTGTGCAAGATTTGAAAGAAACACACTGAAATAATAAAGGTGACATTATTATAGTGCCACATAGAACTGTGAGTTTATTCCGTTGTTTAATTGATTGCCACAGACCACTCCCATTTTCCTTTAATAGCCTAGCATTCTCTTGCTAGATTATAATGCCTATCAAGAACGGACAAGTAGGGTACTTATTCGGATGCTTGAAATATGAACTGATATTGTAGCTAAGTATCAGTAATAATTTATTATCAGTAATAATTTATTATATTTAAAACGGCATAAATCCTAAACTTTTTATAAGTGCCTCGTTGCCGCGTACATAGAAGTTACCGCACCCTTAGTAGTTGGAATTTGCCACCCGGGGGTTCAGTTCAAAAGGACACAATTAAGTGATAGAGCATTCGTTGCCAGAAAAGCTGATCCACCGGGTTTGAAACTCGGTGTGACCCTTACGAAAGTATAGCAGCAACAATATTATAGCTAGGGCTTATATAGCCTGCCACACCCGATGTTTATGTACCCGGCATACTCGTATTAAACCACTGGTCATTGTTCGTTTATGGTAATGCACAGCCATTCTTACGGTAATCGCGAACAATATCGTGGCAGATTGCCGTTATGCTGATTCCTATTTCCATTGAGTCCCATCAGTATATAATAATAGTCCTCTCTTCGTTCTATGCGTGATTCGTTTTCCATGAGTTTATGATACTGCGGAGGAGTTTTTATCTATTCCATATCGGTGTGGTAGTTTCGAAACATTGCCATGGAATTGGCTCAACACAGCATATCAGCCCATCTCCATTTCCTCTCGCAGGCAATGCACCGCTAAATCAGAAAACACTGAACGTGCAGAGATCACGATGTTATTATTCCACAGCAATTGCAATCGCAGATTAACGACTCTACGGGCTGCAATATTATGGTCATCAAATTCAGAAAATTATACATGTATATTCGCCATTTCCCACTGGCGAGAAATTCCTTCTGCTGTGGCTTTCCGTGATAGAAATCAATACGTCTGATAATCACCGTCTTGCAAATTGAGAACCGACAAACATTAGGAGCTATAAAGTGACTCGTAGAAACATCTGCGACACGCGTAAACATCTTAGGCTATATTGCGACAAGTCCCACCCCCCACCCCCCCATCTACTACGAGGAAGCCTGGTGACTGTTTCTGCATCTGTTGCTGGACATGCAATCGCATACAACAGTCCTCCAGACCACGTGAAATGGTGCACAATCTCTGGAGACTTTTCAAATCACAGCTTTTCAAGTCACAGTCCACTACTTGTCTTTCTATTATTGATATTATTATTTGACTCCATTAACTCACATTCTGTGAATTTGTCATAGACCTCGGTTCTGATCTTCTCGTTAGTTCATTGTTAGATTCATTCATTCATTCATTCATTCATTCATTCATTCGTTCATTCATTCATTTATTCATTATATAATTACTACTACTACTGCTGCTGCTGCTGCTGCTGCTACTGCTTCTATTACTGCTTTTATACAGATACAACAGCAACTACAATATTAAAAATAGAAATGGAAGGAGGAGAAGAAGGATAATGAGATGCGAAATAGGAAGAAGGAAGGGAGAGGACGGTGATGGAGGATGAGGGAAAGGAATTGGAGAAGAGGCAGAAGAAAAAAACGGAAGAGGAATAGAAAGGGGAAAGGGGAAGAAGAAAAGAAGGAAGAAAAGGAGTAGGCGGCGGAGAGGGACATAAGATCTCAGTCCAGAGTATCAGTATCTCTATACATGAGATTATTTGTCGATTCAGTTACATCTTACGAGAGACGTTAGCGCATATCACTGATGGATACATCTTGCTGATAGTCTATAAATATTAGCCGCACGTCATGTTCACACGGTCCGTGTTTGCCTGAGTCGAAGAAAATTAGGTGTGAGCTGCAACTACTGTTACACCTTGCTCACACGTTGCTACGTATTATATTGCAATGGTCAGCGAGTTCGTCTGTCAACTGATCGGTCTGAGGTTCAAATCCCTACTGGAGCAGAAACCTCTCTAGGGTTTTCCACTTGCGCCCACAACAACTACAAACATCTAAGCTACATCTGTGAGAGCCCATTCGCGTATAACGCTCGCAAAAAAATCGTATTTTCGAACCCTCCCATGTGCACCTGTTACGACTCGTACATTTTGCGGATCACCTCTGCGTACAGATATTACCGCTGGAAATTTTGTCGGAAAGAATTTCAGAATGTAAAAAGAAGAACAAAGAAATGGCGATGACGGTTGGTCTGTTTGAGATTTTCAGTCAACTTACTTGAGTAGAAAGTTGGAGTTGGAGTTGTTGGAGTCAGCGTAGACTCTACAATCTATAGGCTACATGACATTATTGTATATGTGCAGCAGATCGTCGTTGGCTGAAATGTAGATGAGTTCGGGTAGGCCTAGTGTGATGAAAGCGAAACTTCATTCTCTCCTGTTTAAAATGGGAAAGATGTTTCACCGACGTCGATTGCATTAGGACAACGAAACCGATTCTTTTGAGATGAATCGTCCAGGGAGCGACAGACGTGAGACGATCTTCAGGCAATTGAATTGTTTTATTTAACGACAGATCGTAGACTTGCCTTGCTACTCGTGACCGCTCGCTTCAGTAGGGAATTGAAGCAGCACTTTCCACGTTACAGGCCGACGGATGCATAAATTCCGTCAAAGGAGGACGAACAGGGCGTTATGGGAAAATTGGTTCCTGAAGGAATTGAGGCAGGGACTGGGAAAAGCAGTTTACGTTTTGTGGAAGGAAATCTAATTCTGTCGCGTGTAACGTGAGTCGAGCGTATACAAGCATCTTAAACTGTATAGATGCCAATAATTATTAATACTACAGGGTGAATAGAAGTAAAAAAAAGCATCCATCAACGCATACACACGCATACATAGACTAAACTACAAACACACTGACACAAGCACACACACACAGACGAACAGACGCACATGTTCACATTATACTCATACGCATGTACTCAAGCACTCGTTATTCACTGAGTGTAAAAAGATGTTTTGCTATTGTTACTTGCGGCAACAAAACCTGTGGTTATATATGGTTTTGGTTGCATACACAATAACGCACGCATACATAGTCACAGACAGACAGACACACGTGTACACACAAACACACACACAGACACACGCATTCACACACAGACTCACGTACACACACACAAGCATACGCATTCACACACACACACACACACTTCTCTGCCACCTTGCGACAACACTGTCAATATACGTGATGCATCCATTCCATGTTTTTCCATCGTCACTCCTGCAGTGTACCGTCTGCAAATATCTGCCAATGACCAACAGACATTAATATAATAGATCGACGCAGTGCCATGATTCCCAGAGAGGAAGGGAGGGAGGGGCTTAATCAGTGGCGGCGCCAGGATTTTCGTTTTGGGGGGGCTAGATTTTCAGAAAAAATTTCCGTTCTCAGCCTAAAAAATTTCTGACGACCTTTTTTTTTTTTTTTTTTTAGTCATTGACCAAATTCTTCAGAAAAATGGTCCTTTTCCGTGACCACCGAGCTGTCTGGCAAACTTCGTGCGTACCTTGCGCTTATTTTGGGGGGGCTAAAGGGGGTAAATTGTCCAAATATTTTATTTTTACATGGGGAAAAAAATGGATGACCTTTTTTAGGGGGGGCTTAGCCCCCCCAGCCCCCCCCTAGCGCCGCTACTGGGCTTAATGGATGAGCGTCACTACACAACTTGTCGCATCGAAATATTCCCTAATTGTTTGTCCATTACGTGCAATGATCTACGCTATATCTTTCTGTATAAGCAGTTGATATAAGCACACTATTTGCATATCAATGCCAAAGTGAAGTTAAATATATGCACGTTATATATTCACATATTATAAATTACATATAATTATTATATATGCAATTATATATCTATATTATATTTCCGAAAGTTTGTCACTGTTTGTATGTAGCCTATGTATTTTGACCCTTCGTCCCAGAAAAGGCTCGGAAATGACAGAGTGTCGGTTTACCAAAAATTTTGCAATTGATTCTTACCTAAATTTTAAGGTCAACGCCACTATTTTCAGCTCTCAATTCACTTCAAAACCCGAAATATTAGCGTTTTAATCCTTACAGATTTAATCAACCACGTACGTCGCCGCATTAGTAAAGAGACGACAATCCGCATGAAGTCATTCTCGCCCAATAAGAATTTCCGCTTATCAACAATCCGGTTGACAAACCGAAACCGGTTACAGTGTACAATTATACACAAGAACGCAGATCACAGAAATATACTAACAGAACAGACAGCCTGCAATAATTGTATTAGGCCACAGTCAGCACACACGCCCGGGCCATGTTTGGCTTTTTGGGGAAGCGGGGGTGGGGTGGCGAAAACTCTAAATTTCCCGGGCAACGCCGGGTCCCACATCCAGATATATATATATATATATATATATATATATATATATATATATATAGACATTCCTCTCTCATCTTAAAGTTTTATTGGGCCGCACTGGGATGGAAGCGCCTCTGAGTAATCGGTGATCCATAAAAGAAGCGTTAAACATATTAAATTATGATCGAATATCATATATATAGGCCTATATATTACATATATTATTTACGGTATTGCATATAATGTTTCTATATTATATCATTATTATATATTAGCCAACCATATACTCTACTTGCTGCATTCGATCTTGTACTGATGTGATGTGATGGAATGTCTATTTGCAGATAGAATATTAGATTTGCCTCTCACAAAAACCAGTGAGTCTTTCTTTCACTCGATGTCCATCAATTCGTTTACGAACCAATCTTCCGAAACGCCTTTCCCCCTCCTTCTCCACGGCTTCCTCACAACCGAGAAGACACCGTTCAATTAACTTTCTTCTTTGTCCTTATAAATCCCATGTTCTGCTACAGTTCTACATATCCAGTCCAGTCCATCCATCCCATCTCAGGAGAGGCGAGTAAACGTTTTAACGACTAGAATGTCTCAGAAGTGACTGCGAGAGAAATTTAGATGAACGCTAAATTTCCACTTAGCCGATTGCAGTTCAGTCTCGTTGTTTCTTCTCGTCCAGCGGCTGCGGGCATCGTCTGTCTGGATTAAGGATTCACTTAGCCGCTGAAGGGCAAGTCTGGCCTTCCAGCTGGATAGGCCTACATCCAACGGACGGATGACACTTTCCAGGAACAGTATTTGAAATCAGATCTCGCTGTTTTCTTTCCACCCCGTAGTGTGGCTCGTTTACGACTTTTCTTCAGTCCATTGCGTAGTTTCACATTGCTCAAATTCACATTTCGGTTTGACCTTGCGCGCGTTACAAATTTACTTAATAATAATAGGCCTAATAGTTGCCCGCATGGGCGGAGAAGCTTGGTGGAGACTTGCGGGGGACTAACGAGTGGCCGAAGGAAGGACGCGAGATTTTGGGCGGACGAATGGCTGAGTCGCCGACGAAATTTTCCATCTTTTTGGCCGAGAAACAAATTCTGACGGCCTTTTTAGTCGACGAAATGTCTAGGGAGAACCCAATTTCCTCTGCTCCCAAAAAGTTGATGGCCTATGTTTAGTCGTTACATCATTTGTTTGAGTATCTCTTTTTCTGACCTTATATAACCTCACCAGTGTGTGCGTGAAATGTATATATGCTAACACTTAACGATACGCTTTGGGGGACAAATGCATGAGCCGTACCCCCCACTACACCCACTGAGGGGTCCGTCCCCTCGGTTCCCCTAAGTCTCCGCCCATAGTTGCCCGACATGGCTAATCCACAATCATGACCCATCGTCAGGGTATGAGATGGAATCGGTTGGACAGGGAAGACAAGGTGGGATAGGGTATGGTAGGGTATAATATATATAGGTAGCGTAGGGCATGCAGGGTAGCATATGGTAGGGTATGATATGTTTGGATAGGTAGGGTAGATATGGTAGGGTAGGGTACACAAATACAATCATGTGTATGTGTAACAAACTGAATAAATTTGCGTCTAAACAACGATTTAATACCAGCGCTATTTGAATAGAAACCATAATAAAATAATGATAAACTATAATAATTACGGTGTACGGTATCAAATTCAATCCTTGTGGTTTGTCCGTCGCTTAACACCGTTTTCACCGGTGCATGCTTAATCAAATCAAGTCCCAAATACATGTATCAGTTCGAGAGCCAGGTCAGATCGTTGTGGGTCAGTTTTAGAGCAGCTCAAGATTTCCCCTTCTTCTTCCTTGTGGACCAATAGACATTCATCGTGCTGTTCTGATCGACCGGATAATATTCGCTGAAGTCAGAGTCGAGGAGACAACAAGATAAATCAGAGGCATCGAAGAGAAAGCTGGAGCAACGTTCTCCCAGTTGAAGGCACTGACTGGCACAGGTCATCTTCCGGTTACATGGAAAGCAACTCGATGTCGAGCTGGCCAACGCCTGGTCACTCACCACCGTCAGCTGGAACCGTCTTATCCTCAAAACTGGAAATATGGAAACATGTTGGAAGGTTCAGTTTCTGGTGAAGCATGGAATTCATGATAAGGTCAATGTTCGAAAGTTCGTTTATGGTGTCTATTTCAGAGTATCGTGTGGAGGAAGAACGTGAGAAGACCAAGGTGAAGGGAAAGAGGAAGGTGAAAGAAGGGGAGGAGGAGTAGAAGGAGCAGGAGCAAGAGGAGGAGGAGCTGGAGCAAGAGGAGGAGCAGGAGGATCAGGAACAAGAGGAGGAGTAGCAGCGGCAAGAGGAGCAGGAGGAGAAGGAGGAAGAAGTGAGGAATCACAGTAAAGTAAGGTGGGGTACGGTGAGATTAAGTAAAGCCCCACAAGTAGTGACGGCACAATTCTAAGCAAGGCAGACTGTTGTCACGATAATTATTGTAAAGAATGTTTCGGTTTGTTTTCAGAAGAATTAGATGTAACAACAATAACGAGATCATTGCAAAATTGTCTTCATAAAATATATAACATGTACAATTGTACATTGACATCTCTCTAGATTCTTGCAATTGAGGAACACAATTCCAAGGCTTACTCGGTCCACTTGATAAAGCATTGGACTGAGTGTGTTCTGGGTTATTGTGCGCTTCAATTGTGATCAATTCAATCAATAGGCAATTAAGTGATGGTGGCAATAATGTGAGGTAATTTCTGGCAACGTATAATGATTTATTTCATTTCAATTTTGATATTTTATTCAATCTGCTTACGCATGTTGACTCGACAGAACGTGTTGTCGTCGTTGAGTTGATACTGATCAGCAGAAACCCCAAACCAGAAATCATCGTCAGCGAATTCTGGAATCTGTCCTGAGTTGGCGTCCAGGGCAACTGCTTCCGGCCAGGTGGACGACGACCAGTCCACATCCGGTTGCATCCAATCCGACGGAAGCACCGTGTCACTTCCGGCGATGCATCTCCACGTCGACTCCCGAAGAAGTCCGATGGAATCCGAGGCCATGACCTTCGGATACGAACGGTCCTTGGGTGGGGTCACATTGACGGCGATCATCCCAATCTCTAAAGGAAGTGCAATGATGTCTGGAATTTGTTCCGTGTAGCTGAATGCTTGCTTGAGGGTTTTGACCTCTACACCGTCCAGGTAGAGGGTGAGTTCACTGGTGGATGCGATTGTAAACGTGCGATCATCTTCAGGTGTTGGTGGTTGGTCGGTCGTCACTTGGCATCGTCCTATAGGAACAGATGTTAATGCAAGAAAAAATGCCGGTCTTCATTCAATTAGTTAATTAGATTCTATTCCATTCTCTTTTCATTCGTCTTCTCCTCATTCAACATCTTCTCATCGACCTCTCCGTTCTCTGCACCGGTTCGACTTCCACATGGGCGGAGTTTGGTTTCCGTTCTTTGAGTGGCTAAATTTGTCGGTGCTGATTTTCTCGGCCCAAAAAAGCTGATGACCTCTTTTTAGTCATTCGTAAGTTTCGCGTTCGTGAGCAGAACCATTTTCCTCGAAAATATTTCTGAGTCTGTGCTTTTTGGGGAGGGGCTAAGCCCGAGAAAAGATTCCATTTACACGGTAAAAATGACTCTGGGTCTTCTTGGTGGTTTAGCCCCCTTAGCTCCTGATAAACTCCGCCCATGGACTTCCCTGTCTAACAAGTTAGAAGCGCTATTGCTCATTCTCGATCCCCTTTGCCATCATTGGATGTTCTTTTTAGAATGCTCTTTCCGTCAAACTGTTTGGTACTCTACTTTCTGGATCGCTGTCTGCAACTTGTCTACTATACAATTTTATCACTCGGAGGTTCTCACGCTACGAGCGTTACTGACCGCTGTGAACGGTGCCACAAAAATTACTAATTACATTGCATTATTCTTGGTCGTTGCCCAGGCTGTGAGGAACAACACGACACCGGGAATCTTCAGGGTCAAAAGAGAAGTGTTCAAAGAGCGGGAAGAGTGCCAACTTGACGTCTCTCTCAGTTTATTTATTTAATTATTTCTCCATTTATAGGCTATAGTGTCCCCCAAGTTGATAAAGACACAAATAGATATTACGGTTATAGGGGACTTGAAAATACATGCCTAGGCTACGTGATGTATTAGTTTTGTAAATTGAAGTTAAATAGAAACCGTAAGAAAAGGTGATTGTCTCGAATATCATTATAACGGAGCAGTAAACTGTAAATAACCAATTCCAAGATTAGATTAGATTAGATTAGATTAAAAAATAGACTAGAACTTAACCAAGGGTTTTACCGGATGCCACCACCAGACTGAGTGCGAAAGCGATCGACGTTAGACTTGGGTAAGGCATCACGGTTGGAATATTACTTGTAGAGATGATCTCATTCTATTCCGCAGTCCTTGTTCAACTCTACCTAGTGTTCAGCTATTGTCTGTTTTTTTGTCTGGCACGTTAAACTGCGTCTGATGGATAAGCGTCTCGGATTAGATTATTTCAAAAATATTTAACAAAGCGTTTTCGCCTTAACCTTAATATATCAACCGGTCACAAGAATACAAGGTGTCCAAAAAACCGCATAAAAATATGGGACACTGTAACACTTGATAAAAGCTTCTACATGATCTCATCAAAGTCTCTATTTTATTATTGGTTGCTGTTATTGATTACTATTGTTAACTATTGTTATTGATAATTGTAATTAACAAATATTAGCAGCTATTGTTAGTAGCAGTCATTATTAATGATGATTGTTGTTAACAATTGTTATTAGCTATTGTTGATAGTTGTTGTCAGTCAAGAACTTCTCTCGCTTCTGTACATAAATGCACAAGGCCTCGAGCGGTGGCGCTCCAAAACCAAGTACCATCAGACCATTATGGCAATTAGGACAGAGAAGCATCCTTTGACGGAAATGGAATTCAGAAAATGTGTTTGACCTCAAATCCCAAAAACTTGTTTGACCTGCCGGGTTTAATGGTATATATATATATATATATATATATATATATATATATTCGCTTAATGACAAAACCAAGTGACACACCGCACATGGCTACATAAATAATAATAGCAATTGTAGTAGCAGTGGTGGTGGTGGGGGTGGTGGTGGCGGTGGCGGTGGCGGTGGCGGTGGCGGTGGCGATGACGATGAGGAGGAGGAGGAGGACGACGACGACGACGACGACGACGACGACGACGACGACGACGACGATGACGATGACGATGATGATGATGATGATGATGATGATGATGATGATGATGATGATGATGATGATGAAGTGTTTTTCCTGCAAATAAAAAAGCAATTGCACCAATTGCTTCCCATCACCGCCACCGCCGCAACAACCACTACCACTGCCATCGCCATCATCACCTGTAGCAGCAGCAGCAGCAGCATTATCATCAGCATTATCATCATCATCATCATCATCATTAGTTGCATTATCATCATCATCGACTTCATCATCATTAGCATTATCATCATCCTCATCATTACCACCATCATCATTATCACCATCAACATTAGTTGCATAATCATTGACATCATCATCATTATGACCATCATCATCAGTTGCATTATCATTGACATCATCATCATTATCACCATCATCATTAGTTGCATCATCGCATCATCATCATCATTAGTTGCATCAATGTCATCATTAGTTGCATCACAATCGACATCATCATCATTAGCAACGATTACAACAACGTCTGTTCAGTGTGTATGTGGATCATAATAATTATATGAAAGATTCCTCTATAGATAAATAATTCATTGTCATCTCTCATTTCAGTCTCAAACTTTCCCTTAGTAACTCCTAACCCTACTCGTTTATTTTGTTCGTGTCTGTCAAAAACCTCTTTTATGGCCCAGTTCTACACAAAAAGTGCAGTTGTTCCATGAGCGGAGTTTATCAGGGGCTAGGGGAGGCTAAGCCCCCTCCCCAGAAGACCCAGATTCATTTTTTACCGTGTAAATGGTTTCTTTTCCCGGGTTTTACCCCCGAAGAAGGCTTTAGCTCCTCCAAGAACGGAAACCAAACTCCGCCCATGAGTTGTTTCGCATAAATTCTTGCTTTTGAAAAAGCATATTTTGAGCTGGTAAAAAGAGTTTAAAATGTTCGTTGCCATCCGATTTGGAATAATATTAGGCCTACCATGGAAGTTAGGAAGGGAGTGCAGTTCTAGAAGTGTTTTAAAAGAAGCCCTGGGCCTGCAACAAATATTGGACGTGCGTCGAAGCCTGGTCTAGAGTGATTGAATTGCACTTTGATAATGGTAGTAGTCTACTTTCCAAATTATAGCCTACATCCAGGAAAGGGTACGGACACTTTTCATGGAACTCGTGTTCAAAGTGTGTATCCTGTTGCTTACGCAAGCGCAAATATAAACGAACTTGTTTCTAAAATTAGCGTCCGTTTGGTTTCAATCCTCTGAATAGGCCTACTTATTTTTAAATGAATTGATCTTTTACCACCGCTGATGACGGCAGAAAAAGCTCTCTCCCCATGCCATTAGAGAATGATTTAGCATTGAAACTTATAGGCTACTCTGGGCTATTATTGGAGTTATATAATACGACAGGTATACGCAGCAACAAAATAATGACGATAGAATAAGTATAAAAGAACAAATGAGCTAGAAAACTTGCTGATCATTGATATTCTTGTTTCGTTTTCCAATGTCAGTTTTTTTATTTCTGCTCGCGAGTGTTTCGTTTTATCCGGACACAGCGTGTACTATGACGGACGTTCAGCATCTACTAAAATGGAGATTGACTTGTCTTATGCATACTGCTGATGGATTTGGTCCGGTTCTATAAAAAGACGTTTGCATATTGTATTTGTGTGTATATAAGCAAGTTAAAATAAAGCATTGATTGCAACGGAAGGCAAGCACAGAGTCCACGCAACGGTTGTTTGACAACCATGCAATCAAGGTTCATCTGAATGATTTTCTAACGTCATATTTTTCATGCGCGAGCGTGTAATTGAGTCCCGACTAAAAACATCAGCTTCTAATGTTCTACGAAAATCAACAACAAACGTTGCACAAACAGTCGAATTGATTTCCTCCGCTTTCAGAGTTGGTCATCACAAAAAGCAAAACGCGTTCGTATTATTTACTGTCGCATTAACGGTGACGTGTGTCCTATTATAGGCGTGGATTTCCCCCCATAATTTTATGTGCATTTCATGTATTGTCGAATGCATTGACGAGGAAATGCATTAGGCTGATAGGATGGCTCCATTATTTTCATAATCAATGTTTTGAGCATTAATTGTCTGATGGACGAGACCCTCTGCTGCTGACTGTCAGACAAAACTTGCATTCACGTTTTGCAACATATTTTGAGTCGTCCATTCGTGTCGTGATCCTCTGAAGACAGGGCAGTAGCAACAGTGAACGTGGCCCCCTCCGAACATATGTCCGGGGCGGCGGGGCCCCATACAAGAGAGCTCAATTCTTTGGCCATTGCATTCACCAGCTCCTGCCACCTCTTCGGGAGGACAAGTATCAACTTCGCAAGAGAGGACATCCTTTCCTGTTGCCTCTCGTTAAAACAAATTTGTTTAAAAACAGTTTCATTAACAGATGCATTTATAATTATATTTAGATAAAGCTAACATGATTTTAATTGCTGTTCTCTATCATAGTTAGATTATGTATGTATTCGTTTTTGTTATACAATGTAATGCATGTGCGCTTGACAAATGCAAATAAAGGCTACTTACTTACTTACTTACTTACAATGCAGAATCTTGATCCAGTAGGCCTACTGCATATATGAAAATCCGTTGCATTTTCAGCAGTCAAACGTTGGCTCTGCAGACATGGTAATGCGGTATTTTTAGATCTATTTATACAATAAAATTATAGCCTAATGGATGAATGATCCGATTTGAGTCATTTGACCAGGGTCTATGACAACAGAGGCCGTTACCCTGGACAGAAATTTGCTCGGCGTACTACAGCACTTAAGAGCATGGGGTTCATATTATGTATAGCCTATACACGGGTCTACATTATACATGTATTCCGTACTTACGGCTGCTGCAGAAGTCTTTCTGACAGTCCTTTTTTTAACATGGATGGTGCGACAGCTTCAATAAATGTCACTTAGCTATAGCTACACCTTACATTTTTGCCACTTTCAGGCAGTGGCGGCGCCAGGGGGGGAGCTGGAGGGGGCTAAGCCCCCCTGAATGCGGCTCAGCCCCCCCAAAGCAAAATGTGGAAAATGTCTATAACGGCTAATTTCGTAATAAGAAAACTAGACAATCATCAACGGCATCGAAATCTATTTGAGAATGAAGTTAGCGACTTCCTTTCTTGGCCTCAGTCTATGAAAACGGGTGACAAGTTTGCACCCTTACCTTTTGACCATACAACCGGACAGGGTTGTCGAAATTGTCGAAGAAACATCATGGCTCTTAGACACCTCGTTTCAGATTGAAACCGTTTTATAAGTATTAGACGTATAGAAATATCGAAATTGCCTAGTCCTTCAAAAAGTGGTGCAAAGCTGTATTTTCTCTTGATTTTTCGCATATTTCACAAATTTAATCATCGTCACAAAAGAATGTTTAGGATTTTCTTCCTCCTGCAATCAACTATATAATCATAGCGTAGATGCTTGCGCCAGTGGCGGTGTCAGAGGGCTAGGGGTTATAGCCTCTAAATGAGGCTCAGCCCCCGCCCCCAAAGCAAAAAGCAGAAAATATCCATAACGGCTTATTTCGTAATAAGAAAGCTAGACAATGGTCAATGGCATCGAAATCAACAATATAATTTATTATATATAATATACACATTCTATATAAATATATAAATATATATATTAAGTTTTATAGGTCATTTCATTCATTGTATTGCAAATTCTACACATTTAGTGAACCAGTTTTGTTGCATTTAGTAGCTGCCTACTGTAAACCGTTTCTTCTTTATGAATTGTAAGCTGTCAGCCCTACCACAAGTGAGCTGGACTCTTTAAAGTGCACTTACAACTCTGCAATATGTGAAAATTTTAAAATCTTCCATAGTGGTATTGCATCTGTACTGCACTTCATACATGAAAATAATATTAGGCCTACAGACTGCTGAATATCCAGAAGATTGCGTTTTATCCAGAAATGCCTTTGACACAACAATGTAGTTGTCATATTTGCATCATGTTTCTCTTACACACCTCAAATGTGTGCGCTTTTGTAATTTTCGGTATAAAAATTATTATATTCTTGTTGTGTATACCACCACAGTGACTGTCTGGGAATGTAGGCCTACGTTTGATATAATGGTCAACTAAGAAGTCCTAGTGCTGTGGTAATAATAATGCAGGCAGATAATTATAATAGTGTCCTGTGAATGCTGTTGGACACCTTTATTGTGATTTATTTTTATTTGTGATTATTTAAATTGAATGTTCAGGGTAACGGCCTCTGTTGTCATAGACCCTGGTCAAATCGGATCCATCCATTATTGTGATGCCTTTTTTATTGTAAAATTTCTGAGTATTAATACTGTGTTGGACACCTTTATTGTGATGACTTGGAACTCGATCGAGTCCGTGTCCATTGCCGACTTTTATACGATAAAACTGAATTGCACACCATTTTATTGTAAAATATCTGAATATTAATCCTGTGTTCGACACCTTTATTGTGATAACTTGGAACTCGGGTCCGAGTCCATGGTCGACTTTTTATACGATAATACTGAATTGCACACCATTTTATTGTAAAATTTCTGAATATTAATTCTGTGTTGGACACCTTTATTGTGATAACTTAGAACTCGGGTCCGAGTCCATGGTCGACTTTTTATACGATAATACTGAATTGCACACCATCTTATTGTGAAATTTCTGAATATTAATGCTGTGTTGGACACCTTTATTGTAATAACTTGGAACTCGAGTCCGTGTTCATGGTCGACTTTTTATAGGATAGTACTGAATTGCACACCATTGTATTGTAAAATTTCTGAATATTAATACTGTGTTGGACACCTCTTATTGTGACAACTTGGATCCCGAGACTGTGTCCATGGTTGACTTTTTATACGATAATACTGAATTGCACACCATTATTTTGTGGAATTTCTGAATATTAATACTGTGTTGGACACCTCTTATTGTGATAACTTGGAACTCTAGTCAAAGGTGTTTTTGAGTGCTTGCATATCGGTATATCAAAGACAATAGGGACTTTACATTACCTCACTGTCTGCACCACATAGCTACTCGGGCTGCTATGTGCACAAGCACTGTATATAATGCATTGCCTTTCGGTTCAGATGACTGAAATTTGGAATATGGTACAGCGCTGGCACGGCATAGACTTGACGCGGACGCGTTTGAGGACCTCCCATTCTCCTTTGCTACCTTAGTTGGACCCCTTTGTTTATGAAATTTAAGGAACTTAATCTAGGTTTGCGGCCGGATACTCTAAAAATCAAAAACCCCAACAATTGCTGACTTCGTTTAAATAACCCACTCAATCTCCAACTACATCTTGCAATGGAATATTTATGTGGAGCGCTTTTGTGCCAGTGCACAATTTCTTGTAAAACCTTTGCACGATTGCAATATGACCGCCCTGGGAAGAAAATGTTCTAGTTGCGTCTCTGGGAGGGAGGAAGGCTTGGGGCTTCAGCCCCCCAAACCTGAAATCCTGGCGCCGCCACTGCTTTCAGGGCCCCCTTTCTTGCGGGGGCCCCCTTCGGTCGGAGGGTACGGAGGGTGGTCGCTACGCCTCTGTCTGAAGACCTCAGTCAAAGGACCTTCCACCTTGTGATAACGGTTCTGAGAATTCCAGTCAGTCAGTCAGTGAGTCAGTGAGTCAGTCAGTGAGTCAGTCAGTGAGTCAGTCAGTGAGTCAGTCAGTGAGTCAGTCAGTCAGTCACTCATGGTTTTCTATCAGTACAATACGACAATTTAATGAAAATAAAGCAAATTAAATAGAATTCAAAAAATAATCATATGTTTGAGTACATTATAACAGCGAAAAAGGCATAGACCTATTGTTTTATCAAATAAACACACTTTATAAGATAAACATAAATTTACCAGAGGTTCTTACTCTATTACTTTTAAATTTTCATGCAGTTTGACTAGAACGTGAGCCGTAGAATTTTCGCAGGAGAGGCAAAACACGATGGTCAAAGGTAAATTTTTAGACAGAGGTATAAAGCTCTTATTACTGCGTTAGTGAATTTGTGGGTCCCTGAAAGTTATTGATTTGTGACAAAATGCGAAACTGGAATCTATTATAGAGTGTCTCAACAGCGTTTCTAAGGTGTCTAGCAAAATATCTTTTTATTCTTTTACGTCAACCTTTGCTCGCATTTTAATAATAAGTTTCAATTGGTAATAAAATGAGTTGATGTTGATGTTAAATGTTTAATTATGGCGTCGAAAGCCGTTGACTTCGATTTCTGTAAATTTCCTGCTACTGTTAAAGAATCGTGAGCTTACTTTCATCCATAATTTACACTGGAGGTGATTATCAGCAATTCGACAGATCATCTCGTGGTGATTTTAGTTTAATTACGCGGCGTGATAACAAAGACCGTTGTGGACGCCCTCCTCATTTTGACTGGCACTGTCAGTGACGGATTTATACCACAAATCGTTGATATACGATGACCATTATAATAATTATATGATATATTATATCATTAATTCGGATATCGACGAGCACTGACCATCTAAGTGACCTAAACCATATAGACCACAAAACTGACGGCATCTTATGGTGTCAATGTTCACGTTTTAGAGGTGTCTAACTTATTCGCTGTAAAGTAAGTAAGCATGCATGTTCTTAATTAACTGTATAATCATTGATCATTTGCGACATAATCGCTGACTTAATTCATTCGTTCATTCATTCAGAAATTTATGTAGGGCCAATCAAGAAAAAAATTACTCAGAGGCGCTCCCGACTCCAGAGCGCTCAGAAAGAACAGTTTCAAGTTTAGTATGGTAGTATCATGGTAGAGTCCCAGGGTGTAGACGTAGCTCAAACGGCAGGCCATTCCAGACCTCCGGTCCACCCACAGAGAATTCTTCATGGTAGCAGTACGAGCAAAAGGAACTAAGAGGACTCCCTTATCAGCAGAGCGTAGCCTAGATGACGACGTTCTTGGATAACCAATGTAAGGTTGCATAGAACTCGGAGGTAAATTGGAGCGAGGCCCTGACAACATCGCCATACCAATGCAGCTACCCTGAACTCAATACATTGGCGGATAGGGAGCCAGTAATGCAATGTAATTTGAGACATGACCATATTTGGGGATTTGCTCAATGAGGCGCGCAGCAGAGCGCAACACCCGATCAAGACAAGTCAATCTGCTGGATTACCATGACAACAACTGATCTCAACTTTAGTTTTTGTTTCTATTCCGTTTAGTTCTAAATTTTAATGTTCCTTCATTCATTCATTATTAGCATTTATATAGCGCCCCTTCAAGAAACTACTCAGAGGCGCTCCCAGCCCAGCCACGGCAAAAGAAAAAAGATTTAAGGGACTTAAGAAATAAGGATTGACTGGTCAGGTGGAGGAGATGGAGGTTAGGGGGAGGTCATTCCAGATTGACGGCCCCACAACCGAGAAGGCTCGGGACTGTCTGGTAGCCAAGCGAGCCCGTGGAACAAGCAAGCAGTTGTCCCTTCGCAGCAGAGCGAAGGGCCCGACGTGCTTCAATGTCAGAGACTGGGCGACAAAGAATGCACAGGTAGGATGGAGCGCAACCAAGGATACAACGTGAGACCAGGGCAGCAATTCGATAACGGATGCGTTGGGCTATTGGCAACCAATGCAGCACATCACGCATGTAGGTAGAAACAGAGGAAAATTTAGGGATTCGTCCAATGAGCCGGGCAGCAGAGCGCAGAACCCGATCTAACCGACCCAGAACCCCAAGGGGGAGGCCAACAAGGATTGAGCAACAATGGTCGATTCGACTGGTTACGAAGGCATGAACAAGAACTACCAGCGCATCATGAGAGAGAGAGCGTGCAATCACTCGAAGTTGACGAAGCTGGTAGTAACAGCTTCGAGCAACAAGATTGACATGCTGGCTGAGACTGAGTTCACAGTCAAGGGTAACACCCAGCCTGTGACCCAGGTCACGAACCGTGGAAGAGAAACTAATGTCAGGAAAGATTTGAGCTATAGTAGAGGCAAATCGATCTTCTCAAGTTGCCGACGGCCACCCAGCCAACTGCGGCCGACTCAAGCAATTTATACGCTATATAGGCCTACTGTATACTTAAATCTCGAAAAATTGTTACAGGCAAATCTCAGCAATGACCGCTTTTTGGTATTATTAATTATTATTATTATTTTATTTTATTTTTTTTTAAATTATTAAATCATTTATTTCCGTTTCAAACTGTGCAAACAAATCGATCTCCTTAAAGACTTTTACGTCACCCTCTATGCTTAACAATTTGGAAAGGCTGAGATGGAAACTGCGTAGATATACTCCGGCCTACATAAATCTTTACGCGTCATATAACGTAGAATGCATTGACGAGGAAATGCATTAGGCTGATAGGATGGCTCCATTTCATAATCAATGTTTTGAGCATTAATTGTCTGATGGACGAGACCCTCTGCTGCTGACTGTCAGACAAAACTTGCATTCACGTTTTGCAACATAATTATTGTGAGTCGTCAATTCGTGTTCGTGATCCTCTGAAGACCTCAGTCAAAGTACCTTCCACCTTGTGATAACGGTTATGAGAATTCCACAGTCAATCAGTGAGTCAGTGAGTCAGTGAGTCAGTCAGTGAGTGAGTCAGTGAGTCAGTCAGTGAGTGAGTCAGTCAGTCAGTCAGTCAGTCAGTCAGTCAGTCAGTCAGTCAGTCAGTCAGTCAGTCAGTCAGTCAGTGATTCAGTCAGTCACTCGAGGTTTCTATCAGTGCAATACGACAATTTTATGAAAATAAAGCAAGTTAAATAGAATTTCAAAAATAATAATATGTTCAAGTACATTCTAGCAGTGAAAAAGGCATATTGTTTTATCATAATTATAAACACACTTTATAAGAGAAACATAAATTCACCAGAGGTTCTTACTCTATTACTTTTAACTTTGAAAGCAGTTTGACGAGTGGCGACTGTAGAATTTTTGTAGGAGAAGCAAAACACAATGGTCAGAGGTAATTTTTAGAAAGAGACATCAAGCTCTTATACTGCGTTAGTGAATTTGTGGATCCGCGAATGTTTTTCATTTGTGGTCAAATTATTTTTATTATTCAGCAGTTTAACGTCGTCCTATGACATCAATGGCCGTTGACGACAATACAGAAAATATACAATACAATGAAAACAAATTTCTAGTGTCCTAGAAAACACCATAAAATGCGTCTAACTGAAACTTCACAATTTCAGCAATGTTCAATCTCTAATACCTTTAAAAAAAGTTCATCTTACATTCTCCATGCTCAGACAATAGGATCTAATGTTAATTAAGCAACATTGTTTTTCATCAATTGTCTCACACATTATATGTAAACTGTGGCATTAAAAAGCAATAATGGCTATAAATGTTCAACACATATAACTCTTGTCTCAAATACTAAGTATTTTTTAAAACTATTAATATCCTCTAGCATAATTCACATGTAACAATATGTATGTATATATATACATATATATCATAATTTTTCAAGGTTAGGTTTCCACATTGTTAGACATCATATATGTTTCAGCATGTTAAAACAATAGCAATGTTTATTCAACTGCAACAGAGTAATGAAACACCTTGTGACACTTATTGTATAACTCAAACCACATAGAATAAAAAGAAAATTGTATTAAAACAGGTATTCAATATCCAATATGCAACATTTATGTTTTGCCATAATAAAATCATATTTCTAAAAATATGTCTTATAATACAACATACTCATCGACATTAGAAGAGAAATTTCTTTTTTGTTATAAACAGGTGCTTCAGTAACCAATATAATTATGCAAAACCAAAACAAATATACATTAGGCACACAAATCCACATCAATGTGTACATCGCAGTTACACAATACCTCTCACAACAAAACAAATCTGCACCATTACAATCGTAATTGTTATATATTTACAGATATGAGTAACATGAGTCTATTCATGACGACACATCGAGAAATGTTATTTACATAATCCGGCCGCTAGTTATTATTCTAATTAGCCGATACACTTCATTTTGATACAAATTGATCGTCAAAAGACTTTTAATAGAAACTTCGTTTTTATATATTTGACATTTATTTCTTAGAGTCTTAGAAATATCTTCTTTTTTACAGTCTAATAAGATGTGCTTAATTGTCTCTAGCACGTGACATGTATCACATAAACCGTTAGAATGCTTTTTTATAATGTATAATCTTTGATTAGTATTTGCTACTCCTAAACGTAATCTAGAAATCTGGACTTCCTTGGGCCTGTATGGTTCAAGATATTTTATATTTGTATCCACAATTGGACAAATAGATTTATAAAAATGACCTTTATTATCATTACTATATTCTATTTGCCATTTATTAACTATATAAAGTTTAATCAACACAACAATTTCTTCAAATTCAAGATAATTGGTAGAATTTACATGGCCAATACTTAGTGCTTCCTTAGCCAAAGTATCTGCTCTATCATTTCCTATTATATCAATATGACTTGGAATCCAAATAAATATAATTTGATTAGCATCCAGTTTGCTTATGTAATACAGCACATCATTCAATAATGTCGGTCTTAACTGACTACAAGATTTCTTAATTGATGTAAGAACACTCAACGAATCAGAGAAAATTGCAAACTTGCAATTATTAAGGCATTCACAATTTATTATCCATTTAGCAGTTTCCAGGATTGCAGTCAACTCTGCTGCATAAATATTTGAGTCACTACACAATCTAAACTTCTTATCTACATTTAAACTTGGCACTGTAAAGGTCAAATGTGGTCAAATGCGAACGATTAATTTATTATAGAATATCTCAACAGCGTTTCTAAGGTGTCTAGCAAAATAGCTTTTTATTCTTTTTACGTCAACCTTTGCTCGCATTATAATAATTAAGTTTCAATTGGTAATAAAATGATTTGATGTTGATGCTAATTGTATACTTGTGGCATTGAAAGCCGTTGACTTTGATTTATGTAAATTTCCTGCAATTGCTAAAGAATCGTGAGCTTACTTTCATCTAAAATTAAGACTGGTGGTGATTATCAGCAATTCGACCGAACATAATCGTGGTGGTTTTGTTTAATTACGCGGCGTGATTACAGAGACCATTGTGGACGCCCTCCTCATTTAGACTGGCACTGTCAAAATGCTATCAGTGACGGATTTAGACCGCAAGTCGCTAAGTTACAATGACCATAATAATAATATGATATAATTATTACATCATTAATTCGGATATCGACGAGCACCGACCCTCAAAGCGATCTAAACCACATAGACCACAAAACTGACGACATCTTATGGTGTCAATGTTAGCGTTTTAGAGGTGTCTAACTCATTCGCTGTAAAGTAAGTAATCATGCATGTTCTTAATTAAACCGGTTAACTGTATAATCATTGATCATTTGCGACATCATCGTTGACTTAATCCATTCGTTCATTCATTCGGAAATTTATGTAGGACCCCATCAAGAAAAAATTACTCAGAGGCGCTCCCGACTCCAGCGCGCCCAAAAAGAACAGTTTTAAGTTTAGTAAGGAAGGATCCTGGTAGAGTCCCATGGTGTAGACGCAGCTCAAAAGGAAGGCCATTCCAGACCACCGGTCCACCCACAGAGAATTCTTCATGGTAGCAGTACGAGCAAAAGGAACTAAGAGGATACCCTTATCAGCAGAGCGTAGCTGACGACGTCCTTGGATGTAAAGCTGCATAGCTCTCGGAGGTAAATTGGGGCAAGACCCTGACAACATCGCCATACCAATGCTGGGGCAAGGCCCTGACAACATCGCCATACCAATGCAGCTACCCTGAACTCAATACATTGGCGAATATGGAGCCAGTGAAGTATTTCAAGCATGTAGTTTGAGACTTGACCATATTTAGGGATTTGCCCAATGAGGCGAGCGGGAAAAGCGCAATACCCGGTCAAGACAAGTCATTCTGTTGTATTGTCATGACAACTGATCTCAACTTTAGTTTTTGTTTCTATTCCGTTTAGTTCTAAATTTTAATATTACTTCCATTCAACTTCGGCGCTTAAGCGATTTCTACGCTATATACATGTACTGTAGACTTTAAATCTCGAAAAATGGTTACAGGCAAATCTCAGCAATGACCTCTTTTGGCATAATTATTAATTATTATTAATTATTATTTTTATTATTATTATTATTATTATTATTAATTATTATTAATTATTATTTTTATTATTATTATTATTATTATTATTAATTATTATTTTTATTATTATTATTATTATTATTATTATTGCTATTATTATTATTATTAATTATTATTTTTATTATTATTATTATTATTATTATTATTATTATTATTATTGCTATTATTATTATTATTAATTATTATTATTATTATTATTATTATTAATTATTATTATTATTATTATTATTATTATTATTATTATTATTATTATTGCTACTATTATTACTACTACTACTATTACTACTACTATTACTATTATCATCATTATAATTGCTATTATTATTATCATCATCATCATTATTATTGTTATTATTATTCGGTACTACTACTACTACTACTATTACTACTACTACTACTACTACTACTACTACTACTACCACCACTACTACTACTACTACTACCACCACCACCACCACCACCACCACCACCACCACCACCACCACCACCACCACCACCACCACCACCACTACTACTACTACTACTACTACTACTACTACTACTACTACTACTACTACTACTACTACTATTATTATTATTGTTAGAAGTTGTTGACGTCGATAATTACGTTGGTTCACCAATCGTATTGTATTCCTACTAGATATAAACCGAAAAGTTGGCAATTATAATTATAAAGTACTGGTATTTCCTGTTTTATAAAGGTGTCTAAAGATATGATAGTTCTATTGTAGGTGAAAATAAAGAAAACGCTTTGCCGTATTTTGTGTCCTTGAAAGAGTTTACTGTGTTTTAGTGTATGTAGTATGTCAGTGTATCATAATAGTAATCGTAATCTCCAAACTTCTAAAGCGCCGCTCAAAAGTCAAGCGCAGGGCACCAGCTTATTCACGAGCTCTTGCAGCTTATTCACGAGCTCTTGCAGCTTATTCACGAGCTCTTGCAGCTTATTCACGAGCTCTGCAGGCATTATTATTAAATATTATTTATTATGAAAGGCTTTTAGCGTCACACTCTATGCTTAACAATAATTTGGAAAGACTGAGAATGGAAACTGCGTAGATATGCGTAGGCCCACTCTTGTAGTGCCAGTCTAAAACCTGGAGACAGAGAATGTTGTCGCCAATAATCTTTTTCTTCTCCATTAATAAGGACCTCTTAGGCTTATATTAGACATGTAGGATATGGTAGGCCTATTCCCCCGCAAACTTCCACACCACTGGCAAATCGCTTGTTTTCATTTCCAATGTGGAAAGATCCATTTGCCGTTTAGTAGGCTATTGAAGGTCCACTTCACCTCAAACAAAGTTAGCATTCAATTCAAAATCATTAGAAAGCGACAGATGAGAAGGGGCTGTGATTTAAACAAAGTTTACAGACAGAACAGAAATTAGTTCAGTTCTGCTTTCTCTTCTATTCGTGGTGGAAAGTCACAAGAGGAAATCCTATTCGTACTATCTCTAAATCATTAATTTGCTTTGAGACAGCAGCTGCCTGCCAATAGGGGAAGTAGGGGCAAGACGGACCCCGTAACGGATTTTTGGTTTTGAGACACCATAAACGTGCTTGACGGGCACAAATTTTTTGGCCACTCGCAGCTCATACAGTACCATAGCTAAGGGCAACACAAATTTAATTGCATCCCTTTTTGATAATAAGATTTTTAAAATTTAAAAATGTAGTCGTAATGGTCCGTCTTGCCCCCACTATGGGGCAAGATTGACCAATCTAATAAATCATGCTCCACGCATTAGTCTTTCATCATAGCATGTTCTGATCACATGCAGAATACTATTTTATGCATAAATGTGATCGTCTATAATGTAAAACAGTGAGAATAACACAGAAGTTACATTGGACTAGATTTTTCAATTTTAGGTGATTTTAGTGGTCCATCTTGCCCCCATGGTGGAACAAGGTAGACCACTGCAATCATGACTTTCGCGTTAATTGTCATTATTATTGTATCCAACAATTATTGTTATAGTAATAATAACATAATAATTAATTAACATGTGAAATCGGAGGAAAAAATTCGAGCCATAGGAAAAATTCACACAAACGGGGCAAGATGGATCACAAGATCCGTCTTGCCCCGTCGGTGACTGATCCAACTCGCCCCCATGCGTAAGGTATAAACTTTTCACCAATTAAAAATTTGATCTACTGGGTATCCTGCCAATACCGAATTCGTTAATACGGCAGAAAAGGGTGTTTAACCAAATATACTTGCATCAAAAGCCTGTGACAATGTGCAATTGAATACTTAGCAAAAAACTGTTTCTTGAAAATAGGATCGAACAGGTCGAAAATCAACTTTTCATCATAAAAAACGAAAAAATGTCGTTTCGGTCGCTTATTTTGGTCAAATCACCAAAGCTCCAACAGTGTTACAATAATTAAAGTTCATTCGATAGGTGGCGACATCATATATACCTTATATTGACGGGATCCATCATGCCCCAAGGGTCCATCTCGCCCCTACTTCCCCTACGTTTTGGACAGCGAGGAGGTGCTGCAACGTATGAAGGATCGAATATAACTTGAACTGAAGGTAAACTAGAAGTTCTCCGATGCTAGAAACAACGCTCATTCGTAAAGAAACATGCTAACATGCACATGTTCATCCATACATGTACATGAACCTGTGTAGGCCAATACACAGTACGCACACGCGCACACACACACACACAATGATGACTACTTGCGTAAAGACAACGTAAATTTAAATAAGCCGTCTGCATTTTAACTGCGATTTAGCTAGATGATTGCCCGTACCAAGACGCGTTTTAAAAACAAATTGAAGATGTACAGAGCTGCATCTAAACGAGACATGCGATTGACGTCCATCTTTTTCCTCTCCTACCTCTCTCACTCCAGCCGTCCAGCCTTCACATCCCACCTCAAATCATTTTCCTTCTATTCCTCTCCTCTGCTTCTCTCCCTCCAACCTTCTCCAACCCTTTCTCTCCTCTCACTGCCCTTCCCTCCATCCACGGCTCTTCCTAACTTACTATTCCATTCTTACCATTCCCCATCCTTCCTGCCTCATTCCCCCATTTCTAACTCCAACCCTCCGCCCATCCCTCCCTCTCGCCTCCTTCCCACCCTCCCTCTCTTTCTCCCTCCCTCTCTTCCTCTCTCCCTTCGCAGGAATCCTGGTTGCAGAATTTTACGTCGCCCAATTATACCGAATGGTTCTAAGACGGAGTGCAACGGAATTCGTTGACTTCATGATTGATAAACATAGCGATTGATAGCATACAGTAGATGCCCCGCACAATTAAATGAAGTAATAGATAGTTTATACACTGAGAGGCCTGTGGCTGGTCCATCACTTAACATAATTTCCACCGCTGCTTAGTTAAATGGTTCATCTGAAATCCCAAATATCAGATTCCATGTCAAGTCAAAACAGACTTTGCAGAACAGAAGTCAACTTGCCCTTAAGAACAGTAATTCACGACCAGTTAATATCAAAATTTCCCCCTCCTCCCTTTCGACTCAAAGACAGTGATCGTCTCAATCTCTCCGTCGTCATAGTCCTTAGATTCCAATTTGAAAAGACAGCAAGATGCGCTGGAAGCTTCGAAGATAAAGCTGGAGCAACTCTCTCCCAGTTGAAGGCATTGACTTGCACAGACCATCTTCCGATTACACGGGAAGCAACTCGATGTCGCGTTGGCCATTGCCCCGTCGCTGACATTCCCAACTTGAAACTGTCTTGCTCTTGAAACTGTAAATAAGTAAGCAAGCAACGGTCGATTTTACTCTGCGCCGAAACATAAAAATGTTCTTGTTGCGGTCCATGTGAGAAAAATTACTTTGGACAACTGGTCATAGTATTTTAAAAGTGAAGATGAGGAAAAGATAGGAGAAGAAGAACGAGAAGGAGGAAGTGTAAGAACAAGACGAGTGGGAGGAATAAGGGGAAGGAGAAAGAGCAGGAAGAAGAAGGCGACGATAATTATGAAGATGAAGAAACTAAGAAGGAGAAGAACGAGGAATAGGAGAAAGATAAGAAGTAAAAGAAGAAGAATAACAACAACAACAAGTGTCAACAACAAAAAGAAGTAGAAGAAAAAGAAGAACAAAAGAAGAGGAAGAAGAATAGGAAGATGAAGATGAGGATGAAGATGAAGATGAGGATGAAGATGAAGATGAAGAAGAAGAAGAAGAAGAAGAAGAAGAAGTAGAAGAAGAAGAAAGAAAGAAAAAAAAGAAAAGGAAAAACGAAAGGAAGAGTTATGTAAGTTGAAAAAGGTGAGGCAAATTAGGAAAAGTACGTTGAAGTGTTTTCACGTAGATCCAAACAGAATGCTTACATAAGTTGACTCGACAGAACATGTTCCCAGTATTCTCGGAGGGATCGTTCGAAACACCGAACCAAGGTTCATCAGCATC
Organism: Lumbricus terrestris; assembly: GCA_949752735.1. Taxonomy (NCBI): domain Eukaryota; kingdom Metazoa; phylum Annelida; class Clitellata; order Crassiclitellata; family Lumbricidae; genus Lumbricus; species Lumbricus terrestris. The sequence continues at coordinate 54,466,513 of OX457044.1, forward strand.
AAATCCAGATACTTCTTCATCGTTCCAGTCCAGGGCAACTGCTTCCGGCCATGAGGATGAGGAGGAGGAGGAGGAGGAGGAGGAGTAATCCGCTTCCGGTTCCATCCAGTCTGACGTCACGTTTCCGGTGACACATCTCCACGGCGCGTCCCAAAGAAGTCCATCCGAGTCCTTGGCCATGATCATCGGAACTGGCGCTTCTCCAAAGACATCGACCGACACATTCACTGCGATGACCTTCACTCCAATCGGAAGTGGAATGGTGTCTGGTTGCTTGTGGTTGGACGCATTGATGAGGCTCGCGACCTCGACGCCGTCCAGGTAGATCGTCAGCTGACTGTAGGCCGTTATCGTCAGCGTTCGGACATTGGGGCCAGCAGCAGCAGGTGGCGGTGGATTGAAGCCGGCAGCAGGTGGCGGTGGTCCGATCGTTGATTGGCTGCGTCCTAGTTTTCGTATTCATGTCAAGTTATTTAGGACAGGTTAGGTCGATGAGGTCATGTCAAGTAATTCAGGTCAGTTCAGATAATTCGGGTCAGAATATGAGAAATTGTTCATTCAGAAAACATTTGGAAATATATTTAGAAATATGACGAGTGGTAGGCCTATGTGATATCTAAGACCTGAGATGACGTATAAGCAAAGCTAAGATAAGTATTGAAGGGTAGAAAGCTCAGTGAGTCGAGGTGACGAGAGAAACAACAGGTCACAATCACACTCCCTCATATGCACTTCCATTTCACACCGCTATAGAAGTCTCTCAGGTCGTCTGCTTCACTTCTCCCCCCCACACACCCCAAGCACTGTGTAAGGTACGGTAACTTAAAGACAAGGTGATTAATATCCTGGCTATTCAATAGCGATACAATAATTTCAATAAAGTTATTTTCATTCATTCATTAAATGAAGTTGTATAGCGAGTCTTCAAATGGGACTACTCAGAGGCGCTCCCTAACGCATGGCAGTCAAATTAATCTGTTTTGAGGTGAGAGTGGAATGCCTGAGAAGGAGATCTAGAAAGGGAACGGTCTCCAAGTGGAACGTCATGGTGGAGGTCATTTCAGGACGATGGTCCAACCACCGAGATGGCACGATTATTCCTAGTGGATGTGCGAGCAAAAGGAACACACCATGGACTTTGTTCATTAGATTAATTTCATTAGATTAAACCTTAAACAAAATTATGGTCTTACCAGATGCCAGCAGATTCAGTGCGAAAGCGATCCGCGTTAGACGTAAGTAATGCATATCGGACTGCATCATATTTTGCATACTATAGGTTTTCCCAACCTGCTCCAGAGTCCTTGTTCATGTCTATCTACTGTTGAATTGTTGTCTTGGTCAAACTACCCAGCATGTCTATAATATGCGTCGCATTTAGGCGACATCGATTAGATGCGACAAAAAATATCGAACAGACCACCGATGACTTAACCGCCGTCAGTCGAACCAACCGCACACACACACACACACACACACACACACACACACACACACACACACACACACACACACACACACACATGCACACACACGCACGCACACACGTGCACAAATGCACGAATGCACGGTGTCCAAAAAAGATTGAGTTAGTGTCACGCAGGGGCTTCTATCCCCCCTAAGCAGCCGGGCGCAATCCATCTTCTTTCCCCCCATTTTCTGAACCGGCCTTCCTCAGGGACGTCATTTGGGGGGGGCAGGGGGGGGCATTTGCCCCCCCCTGAATTTCACCGATTGTCCTTACATGTGACATATTTTTGCAACACCACACGTTGTTCAAAATACCAAAATGCCTGTGTCTTCACGGCCTGTGTAATTTTGTATGTGAGGGCAGCTTCGATCTGCACACACACACACACAGCATATAAGACCCCAGATATCGGCCTTTGTGTATTGTCTGCTAAGGGAATTAACTCTGGCTGATACCCAAAAGCCGTGCAGCTCGTTCCCGCTAGAAATAGGGAAGACCTTGTCCCAGGTCAGTAGGGTCACCAGATGTGTGTGTCCTGCATGTAAGCCACACAGTTCAAACCGCCACCAGTTACATGAGGCAGCCAGGCAGGCAAGATTATCCCCTCCAGCCTTACAAGCATTAGGCCCATATGCACCCCATCCCGTCTGACCGAGAGCTGGAGCGGTTTCGGTTTCGTCTTTCCTCAGCCTACCAACACCAGGGTCCACCAAGATCTATCCACACGGTGACGTCAGAATCACCCCACCCCGAGTTAATGAGCCAGCTGCCTAAGCCAGCGGGCCAACCTGTGTATTGGAAGAACCTTGATAAAAGCGGACCAAAGGACATGAAAGTTCAGCCCAAAACCGATGATCTACCATAAAGGCTAAAGCACACGGTAGGCCTAATATTATGTGACATCTAATTGAACTGAAATTTACATAAACTGATTGGATTTATAGTGCAATGGTTGGACAGATTTGCTTCTTATACATGAAGTCTTGGATATTAATCATTTCTTTGAGTATTATCTTTTCCAGGTTGAGATAATCACCCATGATACTTTCAAATTACGTTTTCAGACAAATCCAAATATCTGATATCAGTGTGTTGGCTTGAACAACCCACGGACCAACAAGCCATTGACCACCACTTGAATAATCCCCATAGTTAATAATAATCATTAGTCCAATAATAATAATTATTGGAAGCCTAGTGCATGCAGCATGCAATATTGCTTTGTGAATTGTTATTAATGACAACTTAAAGCAGGGCTTAATCTGGATTTCTCCTTGGGAGGGGATGTGCCCTTGCCTGCAAGAAATTTGTTTGAATTTTCACAGTGCAATGGTACAATTATACTCTATTTTACGACAATGCCATATATTACCATAGAAAATAATATAATTATAATTATATAATATTAACTAATATCATGGTAGATAATAAGAGTCCATGCAATACAATTCTATGTAATACAATAATGTAAACAGGAACAAAGGCCATTGTCATTAACCTCATGCACTAGGCCTCCAATAATTAATATTATTGCATTTTGTCAAATATTTCTGTGGGGGAAAGTCATTTCTGTCACTTTAGTATAATTTAGTTGTACAAAAGTGTTTGTGCAAATATTAACATTAAATCATACGCTTTCATTATGATGGTATCATATATCATAATGAATAATGGCACTATTATAATCATATAATGGTAAATAATATCATGGTATATAATTAACAAGTGCAAAGCACTTAGTCTATTTAAAGTAGGCTTGTATTGGCATTTAAAATATATCCATCACTGAATAAAATATAGTAAGAAATAAATAAGAGCAAGAATAAAACATCTCATTTAACTGTAGTTTTGCAAATGTTGGTCCAATACAGAACTTAAGAAGATTGTGGAATTTTGACCCGCAAAATTTTTTTGCCCCCCCCTGAAAAAAACTGAAATGACGTCCCTGGCCTTCCTCTATGTATGCAATAATTATAATGTAATCTAGCCCATGCCCTCCTCTAGTGTGGGAATGAAGGTTTGTTTGGAGAGGGACAAACGAGCATCCAGCAGACGATCACCGAAGCATGTGTAGCGCCGAGAAGGGACCTGGTATGGGGAGGGAATGTGCCCCTCCCCATAAGAAACTTTTGCGATTTCCGCATTGCAATTTCAGCATTTTAAGCTGTCCTCTTAGCAAAATTACTCTACTATTTCAGTGGAGGAATTGCTGCCAAAATTGGACAGCCATATGTTTTGCATCCTTGATCAGTGTGCGCTCGAGAGACGTTATATAAATTTTTAGAGCACAATGCAATACAATAAAATACAATGTAGGTCCTACATTGTAAGCCCACGTAATAATGATGTTGCTTTACTAAGTGTTCAACGACCAAATTTGACTGTCTGAAATTTGAAAGATAACATTGGAGAGAAGCCATTTAGTTGTGCAAAATAGTATCTGTATTAATGTTATTTTAAATTTTTTTAATATGATTGTATTATTTATTAAAATAGTAAAAACATAACTATAATCATGTAATATGAAAATTTTATTATGGTATATTGTAGCGGAACTAGGTTGGGCAAATTACACCAGGAGACCAAAACACCACCCCTAGCCCGTAAAATATATCCGGGTCCGGCTTTAGCGGTTGACTAAAGACTAACCAGGTTAAGGTTTAATACACGTTTATTGGTTTCCAAACACAAGGCGATTAAGGTACAAGCGAAACAGAACAGAACAGAACGATACTAGAAATGGAGCCAAATGTGGACCGCAGCAACCCCTATAGTTCTCATGGATCCCTCCCACGGTCGGAGTCAACTGTCCTACCCGTCAACAGTAGTCGAATATCGTCAGTTACTCGTCTGTCAGTCACCGTAGCAATAGTCTTCAGCCGGAGGCTGAGAAGGTAACCGTAGCAATAGTCTTCAGCCGGAGGCTGAGAAGGTAACCGTAGCAATAGTCTTCAGCCGGAGGCTGAGAAGGTAACCGTAGCAATAGTCTTCAGCCGGAGGCTGAGAAGGTAACCGTAGCAATAGTCTTCAGCCGGAGGCTGAGAAGGTAACCATCACAGTCAATTGTCAGCCGTCGGAGGGTTCGAACCCCTCTAATGAGAGTAGGGAACCCCTAGACCGAGCTTAAGTACCCAGGGTCAATAGGAGCCGCGACACCCACTCTCACAATCAGTCACCACTCAACCCACGTTTTACCGTGCATCAAGTGCCAGCCTCTCTGGTTAGCTTCGTTGGCCTTACCAGGAGTTGGTAGTCAGTCCCCTCTCGGACTCACGTTTTACCGTGTGTCGAGAGTCGATCGATCAGTCAGCTCTTGCGGCTTCCCGAACGTCGTGTCGTCAGGCACCACTCGGACTCACGTTTTACCGTGTATCAAGTGCCAGGCTCTCTAGTCAGCTTCGTGGCCAACAGGAGAGTCGGTGGCGAACAGATGATGATAATACGATTTATTAAGAGGATTCATCAGAGATGATCACCTCATCCAAATACACTCTGACAGTTATGCAGATATTTTAAATAATGGATGTATATATACATGGTAGGCCTAGTCATTGTTCATTAGTTAGAAATGTTTCCATAATATAGTTTAAATAATATAGTTCTTCTATGTTGGACGTCAGGCGGCGGCACCTGGCGAGTATAATATAAACATTAGTTTTGATGGGTCGTTAGGTTGACCGTCACATAGCGCCATCTGGCGAAGGCGCCGGAGACATTTTTAATATACGATTGTTAATATACGATCGTCCGCCTAGAGCGCAACTGTATCAACTGCAGTGTGTTTAGCACTGCAGCCAACACAGTCGCACTCCAAGCGGACGGAATACATGCACGTGTGTGCACATAGGCACGCGCATAGGCATGCAGACAGTTACATACATATAAATGTTATGCATACATATGTATTAATATCAATATTTCATGTAATTTCATTAATTAAGAATATGTGTGCGGTTAGGAGTGCATATGCATGCATACACACACAGATGTATGTTATATGCACACACATACACACCAACTCAGACATGCACACATATTTACGCATGCTGGGTCTCTCGGTGGCGAACAGCGGAATCCTGCCTTTTTATAGCAGACAGAGCGCGGACGGAGGCAGACAAGCAGGCGGACAAGCAGGCGGACAAGCAGGCGGACAATCAATAAGCGGCGAGTCAGTGCATGCAGCGCACAGGCGGATGCAGCGCACAGGCGGACGGAGGCAGACAAGCAGGCGGACAATCAATAAGCGGCGAGTCAGTGCATGCAGCGCACAGGCGGATGCAGCGCACAGGCGGACGGAGGCAGACAAGCAGGCGGACAAAAATAAAGCGGCCTAAGGCTGTCAACACACAGTGCGTCCATGCAATGCATTAGTCCAAGTCTCTACAATATTATAGCTTTTATAGCAGTTCGTGTAATTCAAAAATGCAGATAGTAGCCTAACTAAAAACTCAAAGTGTATAAAGTGTACACATTTTGCTAAAAACTATTAGGCCTACAATTTTGTCTAAATTTATATGGAAGGGAAGTATTTTCGGGAGGGATCTTCCTCCTAGTGATGCCTACATTGAACGCTGCCCTCCATGTCCGACCTCCCCCCCCAGCCGACGTGAATTTTGGCTGTCTTCTGATCCCCCCTATTTTTCACTGGGCGCAAGCTGCGTCCGCCATGTATAGGGATAGAAGCCTCTGGGACTATGTCGTCATCTGATGCATAGGAATGACAATCAAGTAAACAAACGTTACAAACATGAGACGCATTTTAGAGGCTATTTAGAAAGTTTCATATTATCAATCCATTTGGTATAATTATATACTGCTTCTTGTACCTGATAGCGGTGTGTCTATCAGTTTTTGTTACCATTAAAACGAATATAATAATAATAATAATAATTTGTTCGTTTATGTATATATAAAAATATATGTATATATATATATATATACACATATAAATGCATAATCGAACAAATTAAACTAAGTGGTTGTTTGTCCACGGAAAGTAAAACCAATCGAAATTACCCAACAGTTGTTTGCTAATGTTGGAGCTAGATCCGGTTGAGTGATTTTCTATATCACCATTGTTTCAAGCGCCACACTCGCTGAATGAAATTCTATCCGAACATCATAACTGGTGGTAACATCGACGATAAACGCTACGCCAACCGTGTTATTGATCTGCTTGGCTATAATAGTTTTGTTCATCACGTAATAAATTTTGCCAGTCATTTCAACAATGAAATGTTTTCACCCCACCCACCGGCAGGTTTTGCTTTAAAAATCCATTGAGCTGGTGTTTCCATTTCACATTCAACATTTCAGCGTTAATTGCACACAGCTACTGACGGACAAAGGAAAAGACCCTCCGAATCATTAAGTCATTGAGTCAGTGAGTCAGCGAGTTAAGTCAGTCAGTCAGTCATTCAGTAAGTGTATGTTTAGGCCTACTTCATTCATTCATTCATTCATTCAGTCAGTCAGTCAGTCAGTCAGTCAGTTTGTAAGTCAATCAGTCAGTCAGTCAGTCAGTCAGTCAGTCAGTCAGTCTGTCTCTCAGTTTGTCAGGCAGTTATTTGTAAGTTTTTCTGTGAATCATTATTCATTTGTAAACAATAGATTTCCTTGATTATATATTATATATTATTGATCGAATTAGCTATTTTTAGTCCTTACTTTGCCAAGGTGTCTGCCACTTCATTTCCAGATCGACCAATAATTTTACGCGATCCATGCTATGATCGATCGAGAGCATTGCTATTTTTTGGTTTTTAAGCAGGGCCTATTGCTTATAATTTCAAAGAAATAAATTAGGCGTGAACATTGATCTTTTATAATAGACGTGGCAATGCCTATGAATCAGTAAGCTTATATATGTTTATGGTGTGATCATCTGCATTTTTATTTTCATTTATACTAATCCATTTGATTCCTTCAATTGATTCAGTACAATAAAATTTATGTAGGAGACATCTGCTACTCTCAATAAACATTGTGCAGTGTGTGTCATAAAAAAAGACAATCCTATGGGGTTTTGCAAGTATCTTGGCCAGAAATAAGAATTTCTAAATGAAACTTTATAGGCGCAATTGCAATTTATTTTATATTTACGAAAAGCTGCAAATTTTCAATAAAAGTATTTTAAACAGAACAAAAGTTAGGCTATATCACTCTCGGTGAGTTCACTCGCCCACTGTCGTTTTGCAATTCAAAAACATAACGCAAAAAAGTAACAAAAAGGCGATTTTATTAAGTCTCGTCTCAAATAATTGTTATCAATAGCCTTGATATTGTCAGATAATCATTACTATTACCATTTTAAAAAGAAACAGAGTACCAGCGTAGTTGCAAGTCACAGTCACTGTCAGCTATAGGTCACATAGCAAGATGACGATCAAGTTAGTAAATAAATAATGTGTCAGATTAGTGACAACCCTTCTAACTCAACGCAGCGCTCGTGAATAAGCCGGTGCCCCGCGCTTGGCTTTCCAGTGGCGCTTTAGAAATGAGGAGATTACGATTACGATTCAATGCTGCGTTGTTAAATAATTCTTCTTCTGTTGCAGACAGTTCCCTCTGGCGAACAACGCGTATACGTCGCGCTATTACGGAATAGTGACTCAAGAAACGTGCGCGACAGTGACTCTATCTTGCAAATAAGCGCTAACATTTCCTGTCAAAGAAAATAATATGGCGCGTTGGAAGAAATTATGTTATCTTGTTGTGCGAGCATTTCGATGTCAGAGGACGTTAACGGTAGGCCTACTTCAAGAAAATGAATTATTATGAATATGCATGCCGTCAGAAATCATGGCCGACCTGCAGCAGACCTGGTGTCAGTGGCGGCGCTAGGGGGGCTGGGGGCTAAGCCCCCCTACAAGAGGCTCAGTCCCCCCTAAAAAAGGGCCACCGGAATTTTTTGACTTTGAAATATATCCATATTTCGGCGCTGGGCGCTGATGACCAAAAAAAGGTCGTCAGAAATTTTGGCGGCGAAAATGGCAAATTTTCCTGAGATTTCGGTCGATGACTAAAAAAAAGGTCGTCAGAAATTTTGGCGGCGAAAATGGAAAATTTTCATGAGATTTCGGTCGGAAAATTTTCGCCGGGCTTCAGCCCCCCCCCAAACTGAAATCCTCGCGCCGCCACTGGCAGGTGTCCAGAGTGACAGTGACAGTTTGTAAACAGGCCAATCCTATTTTGATCATCTTCTTCAGGTAGCTATCAGAATCTTCTGGGTGTCATGTGAACCTGTCTAAAACCTGTCTAAAACGGAATTGATAGACCTATACTGATGGGCCTTCGTTTATTCATTCTGAATATTTATATAGCGCCTTATCAAAGAACCCATTCAGAAGCGGTCCCAGACCAGGAAGGACTTAAGAATCCGCGCTCGTGAATAAGCTGGTGCCCATCGCTTGGCTTTCAAGTTGCGCTTTAGAAATTTGGAGATTACTATTACGAGACTCAAGCGACTTGCTGCAGTCTGTCGGCTGGACCAGAACACAAACAAAACCGGTTGGTAAACCGCAATGTGGTAGGCCCTATATTGAGGCAGTCAAAATAAAACTATTAGAAAGTAGGGGGACTATAGATAGGCCTATATAATCAGTTACAGGGCTGATCTCGAAGTTACTTGAAACGGTAGTCATACTTTCATAAAGTGTTTTTAAAGACAAACTCAATTCCGATGATCAAGGTTGCAATCGAGTGGCAGGGAACTAGGCCTATACGCCTCGACATGTCTTTTTCCATTAACAAACACTCTGCATAGGCCAACACCAGAGCAATGAGCATCCAGTTCTTATATAAAAAAAACTAGGCTAAGTGCGATCTCAGACAACAACTGAGCTTATAGCATAAAATTATTCTTATCATCCATAAATCCATTCCATTTTTGTTCATGCACATCCGCTACCATCGCAGAACTATAATACTTATGCGTGGTTTGAAAACGCGTCTAAAATTGCCACTAAAGTTCTTATCCAATGTTCATACATAGGTTACTTATAGCACTGCAATTCACGTTCCCACGATAATCACTCGCACAAAATAACTTCACAAACACAACCTCAAACACCATGTGGTGTCGTGAAATCATTTTAACTGGTTCAGAAACCCGAACGAATAGAGTAGCGGCAAGCCTATACCACCTAGGCCTATCAAGTTCTGTCGCTTGTAGACCGCTCGACCTACAAGAAACGCACAAAGTTCTCTAACCGTTGACGCATGGCTGAGTTACGTTTGGCCCAAACAACAATTAACCTTTTAGCACAATTGTGCTCTGTGAATTTACCTTTTAAATCTTTACATTATGCCTACCTAGCTTAAACTTTGTTTACTTACTCACTCACTCAACCATGACGCCATTGGGTTACATGGCCGCATTAGGATCACATTAAATCGTCATCGTTACGTCTCGAGCCAACTCTCAACAATTTATTACATTACAGCAAAGTAGATTCCATTACGCAGCGCCCAGTAACATGACACCGCATCGCGCGCACTGCTTACTTCCCCACATACGGTTCCTCAATAGCGTCGCCACCGACTTACTTACGGATTGCTACCCGACGCACACCCGTCTTACTTACTAATTGATAGACGTGGCCACGTGACCGAGAGCAGCCAATGGGAGGCGGTGCCGTGCGACTGTGTCAGGATCCGAACCCAGTGCAGCATCATCGCGAGTGGATCTGACCACTGAGCTACGAATCCGTCTCAGCCTTAGTTTATTGAACGGAGAAAGGAAGGAGACGACGCCGCCATCTTTCATCCTCACCCGCGTAAGTCGACCAAAACGAACGCAAAATACGCAGCTTTTCGCCCTTTCGTGGCAGCAGTTGTCTTCTCGGCTGAAACGAGGCATGTTTACCGCGTTGATTTGCGCGACATTTTGATGGATTTTGGATGATTTTCGAGCTGAAATGAAGATTTTTTATATGCTGTGCGGCGCTGTGAAATTATGCAGAGCGACATCCTATGGATGAATAGAATTTTCGCTGTACGAGAGAAGATGTTGATGAATTTTTTAGAGCATCGAGGTGTGACGTGCCAGTGTTACAGCAAATAGTGCGTCGGTCATCCGTGGATTTCTTGCCAGTATTTTCTTTCTGGGCTTAACACCGCATGTTGAGACGCGGTCGAACAATTTATCTGGCGCTACTTACAATACGGTCGCGTTTGGCTGGAATTTTGTTGACGAGGCGTAGCGTTATTTACTATTTTTTAGTTATTTAATCTGAGTTTCTGTGGATTGAAAATAAAAACCCGTTTATTGTCAACCTAATTGTGCAAGATTGCGTATTGTTGTGGCAGAAACTTAATTTTAAAAGCAACCTCCGACAGATGAGAACAAATAAGCAAACGTTTTTATGGTTAATTTAAAATTATGATTTTATGTGAGAAGGGTTGATTTCCGATCCTCTTTCAGAAGCACAAAAAAGCAAAATATATAACAACTGTTAATGGCAATATTGTTACCAAAATAAGGAAGGTGTCAGTCAGTTATTGGCCATGTTTTGTACTGCTGAACTACAGAAATTATAGTCAAAACTTTGGCATACATGGAGTTAAATGGGCACGTGTAAAGAGTATCATGGGCAGATAATTATTTACGGCGCTGTCGTTGGTTAGCTTAAAATAGTCGGGCTATTTGCACAAGAGGGACATTGTGTATTCACCTACAATATGTTGGATTGATGATAATCATTATTTTCTTAGACTGTAGATTGATGGAAATAATTCATGGTTAAATTGTTAGAAGTTGGATTGATAACAATACTTGCTTAAACAGAATTTTGATTTATGAATTGTTTTTCCTTTAAATGGAAGCTGGATTAAAAAAAGAAAAGATGATACGAATTTGACTGTAATTTGTGCCCAATGCCATGCATGTGTAATTTAAATCGTTCAATCATGGCAGTGCAAATTACACTGGCAAAGGACATTGTTTATTAACCTAAAATACATGTCCTCGATACTCAATGTATGCCAAAAGATCAGTTTGCTAAAGAAGGAAGAGCGGTGAATGTCTGTTTGGTTATTAAGAATCAGATATCAGAGGTTAGAGTGGTTTAACTAGAAGACGGCTATGCTATAATGACATCTTATGCATTGCATTTTAGGCAGACTGAATTATAAGGATGGCTTCATCGTCTGAGGGCGATCACTCCATTGATGCCTCAAGAGGCGAAAGATTTGCGCAGAATGGATCGACCGATATGGAGTCTGCCGCCAGCATTTGGCCACTGGCTCCCCATCCACGAGACAAAACTACTGACTTTTGTGGAGAAGGTCATGAGTTATCGAAGGGTGATGGTAAGTTTATGGTGAATGGACGATCGGATGATCCAGCTCACATGGAAGTGGAAGATTCCGTTGAAGAACGAAAGACGGAAAACATGGATTGTAGTGAGACCAATGACGATGAAAATGGACAATGCGAAATGAATGAAAAACAAGAAAATGTCGTTGGTGATGTAGAAGCGAATAAATCGGACAACGCAGGCAGTTCATCGCAGAATGATGAAGAAACAAAAACCAAAGATGTCACTGAGAATGATAAAGAAACCAAGAACGAAGGTGTGAGTGAGAAGGATAAGGAACCAAAGAATGAAGATGTGAGTGATGAGTATAAAGAACCAAAGAACGAAGATGTGAGTGAAAAGGATAAAGAACCAAAAACTGAAGTTGTGAATGAAAAGGATATAGAACCAAAAAACCAAGATGGCAGTGATAAGGATAAAGAAACCGAGAACGATGCTGCAAGTGAAATGAAAGACACAGTTGCAAATGAGAAGAACAAAGAACTCAAGAACAAAGATGCCAGTGAGAAGGAAACAGAAACTAAGAACGAAGATGATAATTCTGTTGATGACGATGTTGTGATTACCAGTTGTGAGGAAAAGCTGCCAAAAGCAGCAGAAATCAGTGGACCACGCCCTGCGAACAACACCCCATTAACCCCTGTTGGGGTCAGAAGCACAAGATCGTCAACCGCAACCCCTGTGAAGATGACGCCACCATCTGCATACCATCCGCTCAGTCAGCCGAAGCTGGGAATGCCCGAAACCGTGGGTAAAATCTCGTCGGGGCCAAACTACCGCCCAGTGGCGAAGCTCCTAATCAGCATTGGCCTCGAATTGGTCCGCGAGGGCGTCATTAAGAACCTAATTGACATTCAGGCGGAGAAGGACAAGCTGCAGAAGCTCGACGCGAAGGAGAAGACGCAGCTGGAAAAGCTGGAAGACTCGCTGAAGAGTATCGTGAGGAAGAACGAGGTCTACCGGGTCCCCGTCCGACGCTGCCAGTGCACCTTCTCCGCTTTCACTCAGACGACTCTTGACTTCCACCGACAGTTCGGTCGGAGTACGCGGCCCGGAAGGTATCGCTGTTGCTACTGTGCGCGATTTAAGACGCACATCCCGGCGAAGTTCGTCTCGCACATGACGAAGGAGCACCAGAGATTCGCACGGCTCCAGCCGATCCCGCTGCTCCAGTGTCCGTTCTGTCCATTCGAGCACAAGCAGGCGACGCATCTCGAGCGCCACGTCAACAGCTGCCAGAAGAAGTTCGCGCTCAGTCGGAATCTCCAGTTCACGCAGAACGTATTCGACATTCCGGTGTTCGAGACAAAGCCGAGGATGATGCCGATGCAGGGACAGGTGGTGAAGCAGCAGCAGCAGCCCCACCCCGTGGCGATGGGGGGATATCCACGGCCGGGCGGCGGGATGCCCGGGGTCGCGGGAATGCCGAACCAGGGTAAAGTCTCGAGTCCTTTGGGGATTTCCGGTCCGGCGACGACGGGGCTTTCCGTGACGGACATCCTCTCCGCCTGCGGACTGTCCCCGCAGATCCAGGCGCAGGTCCTTAGCAACCTGTCGTTACACAGTCCGTCTGTCCTTGGCCGGGGCCAGGCGTACTCCTCGCCAAGGCCGGGGTTTCAGATGGCGTCAAGACAGGCCTTACCTCGACCTGGTACATCGTCCGCTGGAAACTGGATGCAGCAGGTTGCAGGTGGTTCGAGAGGTCCCGTACATTCCGGGGCTCGTGGGGCCGTCGCCATGAACCTTTCCATGCAACAGCAGAGGCATCTGGAGCAACTGAGTCGTGGAATGCACCGATCCGCTGCTCCTCTTATGTCGGTCAGCAGGGCAGCGCCAATGTCGATGTTGGGACCGTCGGTGCCAGTGGCACGGAGGACCAGCACCCCAGCGATGCGAGCCAACCACCACGCCCAGTTTCCACGCAAGTGCGAGATCTGCGACCAGCCGATGACAAACCTGGAAAACCTCCGCTTGCATCTCGTCACTCTGCACCGTGAGCCGCTGGACAGCGCCGAGTTCCACCGGAAGGGTCGGACGCTGACGTGCCACGTCTGCGCCGAGACCTTCTACACGAAGCAGGGCGCCCTGCGTCACTACCAGGTGCAGCACGGCGCCACCGCTCCACGCCCCTACCACTGCATCAAGTGCGGCGCCAAGGTCGTCACGAGCATCCTCAACCACCTGAGCTCGCAGCACAACATCACCGTGCTCGACATGTATGAAGCGAAGTTCTGCATGCTCTGCAACACGCGCCTCAAGAGCCTCAACCTCTTCGAGAGCCACGTCGTCAGCGAACACGCCGACATCTTCCCCAACCGAATGGTCCTTCTGACGATGATCAAAGCGCTGAACGCAGCGTCGCTCTACAAGACCATGGGCAAACCGGACATGGGACCAATGAGACCGCTCCCGCCCGGGTTCCCGATGGCCGGACCGATGTTTCCACGCGGACTCATGGAGGCGATGCAGTTCCGGCCAGACCGACCTGCGAAGGCGCGGCCGAAGGAGAAATTCTCGTGCCAGTCGTGCTGCATCAATTTCACGACCCCGGAGGAGCTGGCGTTCCACTGCGAAAAGGATCACATGTTCAAATGCTCGCGATGCACCGAACGCTGGAGTTCGCTTGAGCTGATGCACCGACATTTCATGTCGAAGCATCACAACGAGAAGGACGCGTGCATCCTCTGCGGGGAGACAGTGCAGATCGGCCGACCCACCGTCCGGCACATCAAGCGGATGCACATCCGAGCGTGCTCCGTCGTGGTGCCGCGCCTGCGTCCCCAGGTTGCCATGCGCTACCTTTCCAAGCGACGGCGCCTTATCCGGTTGGAGAAGCAGCGTCTGGGAGGCTCCAGTTCGGATAGAGATGGAAAGGCAGCAGAGGGTAACGCCAGCGAACAGGCGAAGGCTGAGAAGGATGACGTGCCAAAGGTGGAAGAGATTATGGAGGTGGATGGTGAGACGATTGTCATCGAAACCAACGGATAGTGTTGCGGATGTCGTGTGCGGAAACTCTTTTCTGTGCGTCTTTGTTGAACTGCTGCCGGAGTGACATTGGTGACATTGATGGTCACCTTGACTGACTGGTTATTAGTGGAACTGGATGAGAGAAGACTTTGACATTCTAGATGCTAAACATTTGGATTGCGTTATGCGATGCGGCGAGTGTATGCACATCTTGATGGCAGCCTTGTTGAGTGTATTGCATTTGTGTGCTTTGCATCAACATAATTGTTCCACAAGGTTCTAGTAGAAAAACGTGGAGTTTACGGACCACACAGCGATGCATGAATTGGCTATTAACCCAATAGCGCTAGTGAATAAGCTTGTCTCCCTGACGTGGCTTTGTGGGTGCTGGAAATTCTTGGAGATTTGCATTACATTATAATAGATGTTGGTCTTTTCACGATAACTTGTATCAGCAGGTTATGCGATACAGCACCACTACATACATACATTCAGTTTATTTTCGGAATGAATACATACCTTTATAAACCGCTGGCTAAGCTAACCATCCTTTGATGTTATTTTAAGGTGTAGTGAAACCATGCAATCTTGTGTAGATACCTGTCTGAGGGTAATTCACTTTCATTGATGCATGCTAGGAGTTTTTCATCAAAGTCCATGATAGGTAGGCTAACCAAGGGTCACTTGTTGTTACGAGCAACCAATTTTTTAGTTTATTTAGTTAGTTGTGCACTTATCAGATTGCAACTTGGACTGTATTCCAATTCTTAGGCGATTTTTGCTGGAATTCAAACTAATTTATAAGGAAGATATTCCTTAAGTTGCCACATGCTGTCACTGTTTTTATACTTATTATTATATTATTTTATTTATAGAATAAGAACAATAATACCCATGTGCAGTACTGTCGAAGGTTTTATTTAACATTTTGCAGAAGTTAAAAATTCTATATATATCATATGTTGTATTTGAATTTGGATGAATGTGAGAAATTCAAAGAGCTTCGTAAATTGAATTGTGTTGTCTTCTTTCCAAGAGGTGTGTCCCACTAAAACTGGTATGACCTTGGTCTTCAGATATTCTTCTTTTAGAAGAAATTGTAGCTGCATGAATTGTCTAAAAACCCACTTCTGTATATCAGGAAGCCCAACATGGTGAGGATAATTGAACCACACTTGTTATGCCGAGAGTGCATGTGTATTGTGTAGGGACCTTGAAGCAAGTCTTTTATAAGCAGTTACTCGTCATCATTCTGTTGCACATTGTAAGGAGGGCAGTATCAAATACAGAACTTTGTAAATTGCATCGTATACATAGCTTTAAGCCTGACGATCATTGTGCACGAATGATATTGCTTTTATTCAGTTTGTTTGTGAGATCTATGTTCTTTGTAAATGTCGTAAGATCTGGAAAGATTCCGCCAGGTTATTGTGCTGCGTGATTTGTCTGGGCAAACTGCTAGTTCCTGGCTAGGCTGAGCCAGGAGCAGAACTGTAAGGTAGGAATAGTGTTGTAGAAGGTTAGATTGATAGCAGATTCAGTTAATATATTACGATTGTCTGGACTATAGTCATTTATTTTATTTTTTGTTGTAACTATTGTTCCCTGATATGCTGCTAATCTGTGACAAGGTCGTGGATCTCTTCAATGAATTCTTATCTTGTATGACATTCTCATCTGTACAATAATAATAACTGATCATTCTATTGGCACTCTATTTTTTGCCACTCCATCCTGGATTTCTGTTTTAAAAAATAAATTTCACACAGTAACATTTGACAAGTGTTCATTTTATTTTAATTAAATAAGTCAAAGTGCTCAGGTAATGGGGAAAATGGTTACACAATGAGGTATGAGCATGTGGTGTGAACTGCTCATTTTCATAAATTTATTGCAGCATCATAGCACAACTGAAAACTTTTTGACAAAAACTGAAGAAATTGTGTGTTAAGAAATTAACTTGTGGGGATTAAGAAAGCTTTTGCCAAGAACAGAACATTGTCCAGTTTGGGAGACTTGTGTTTTTTGTACGTGGATTTTACAGTTTCTATCCCCAACTTAAAGTGGCAACTTGTTTATACATAGAATTTCTGGATTGAACAGAATGGTTTTCAATCGGTTAGGGATTGTGGTAAACAAAAGAAGTGCCAATCCGTTCATGTAGTGGGACAACCTATTCCGGAAAGTTGGACTGACCAATGACCAATATTGATGTTCTGGCTGTGGAACAACACATTCACCTTTTGCAGCAGAGCAAATAAATCTACGCTAAAAGTTGTACAAGTTCGAGGTACTTCAGACGAAAGTCCTTGGAACTTGGCACACGTGCTTGAGGTACGTAATTTGAAAGGAGGAAGATTACTTGCATTTGATATTCTGTCTGTATTTATAACCTCTTCCAAAGTAGATATTGTGAAAAACCAACAAATATGTACAGCTTTAAGCAGTGGTTAAAGTGGTTTGGGTGAGCAGTGGGAACGCTGACTGTGAGCAGCGGGAACGCTGATGAAGAATTGTATTGAAATGCATGTGTTTTGGCATTCCATCATGATGAGCAGTGGGAACGCAAGCCAAGAATTTCGAGAACAGTGGGAACGCCGTTCCCACCCACTTTAAACCCTGGCTTTAAGGAAATTGATGCCATAATAATCTGTCAACAAGTCAACAGATCTGCTTAACAAATGCTGCAAGTGACATTATATATATACATTGTGCGTTTTCACGAATAAATAACTAAGCACAGAGAGAAAGAGACCATATTATGATGAAGACCCTATGTGCACAAGTGCAGTGTTTATCTAGTTCCTCTGCTTTGGGGAATTCAGGCTTCTGGGGAAAACAGCCATTATTGGCGGATGGCAATTGGCAACCCTTGTCCAGTCATTTTTTCCTGATGACTTTAATTTACCTTTAGTCAGTGTTTTGAATATTCTGATATACATACAATCCCGGCAGTAAATTCTATTTAAAATCTGATTTCCTTTTTTAGTTGTTATTGTTAAAACTTTCATTGTAAAACAGTAAAAACCTTCATTGAATGCAGCATAGATGTAGAAAACACCTTCAAATTTTCAAACAAAATTCTGAGCTGTCTTTTCGGGGTGGGGTCCCCCTGAATTGCCTAGATTAAACACTACACAACTGTTTGCTGTCCTGTGGCTATGAGTATAAATTATGAATGGGTGCTATATAAATATATAAATATGTATGAAGAACGAACGAAATGGAGCCTATGTATTGTTGGTTGGCTGTGATGATTGTAAAGTGGTTGAAACAATGTTACCCGGCCACTAAACTCGACTGCACGGTTTTCTGCTTTGTTTAAATGTTGTGATTGTTTAGGAAAGCGTATAATTCTCTCAACAATTCAGTGGAGTTTGAAGACTTTGTTGAAACGAAACTGAGAGATTCAGTTTAGAAGAATTTGATGAGTGTAAAGATTTGTATGTTGGGAGAGTTTTGTTTGTCAAAGTCGAATAAATGAGAGATTCCAGCAATGTGTGGTTAACTTTTCTTTTCCTATGGCCACAAAAAGTCAATAAACTACAGATCTATCTATGCAATATAGAAGCAAGTAATTGCATCTCTAATCATCTGCTTAATAACAAATTATGCGTTGAACTACATGTATGTGGGGAGTGGGTTGCATATGTGCCCAAATCACATCCGACATGGTTTTGAAAAGTCCCTTCTATCAGCAAACTCCTACTGCAACTCCGTCAATATCAGAATTAAGTTCTGCCATATTGTATTTTCAATCTCTTCCTGTTCTCCAACTCCGTCCAAAATATCACAGGAGCAGAAAGATGTTTCATATAATTATATATCAAACCTATCGTCTAACGCTTGTAGAAAATAGAAATCCTCATGCAGAAGTCAACTGCAAAAAATGATAAGATTGCTATTTTGGTTTTTAGCTTGTAGCCACACGTGAAACACGTTGTACAACCGTTGCATCTGCAGAGTTGAACGTTGCAAAAATGATGACTTGTTCGCTTGAAAAAGGCATCGGCGATGAGAGTAGTTTAACGGCGTTGTTCATTCAGGGTCAACACGTTTCTTGCCTGTAAAAATAATTGCACAATGCTTACTGATAATTATTTACAATTTTCTGAGAAGAAAAATCCTCAAAAAATTTCAAATGCGAACTCTAGAGGACGCATTATCAAGCGTCAACACCTTCATTTTATTTGCCTTGGCTCATACAAATCTTCCAACCTCACTCACCGGCCCTGATGTAGTGAAGACCAAAGTGTTGGCAAGTTCATTTTCACAGCATTGGCATATAATTATGATGGTGTTATTTTCCATTAACACCACATCTTCCCACTAAAAGTGTACAGTCAGTGCATCGTTTTATTCATTCATTCTATCGACTTGTATAGCACCCTTTCAAGAAACCTACTCAGCAGTGCTCCCAGCCCAGCCACGGCAAAAGAAAAGGACTTAAAATATTTATGCAACAAAGTTTGACAGGTCAGATGAAGTAAATGCAGCTTTGAAGGAAGATAGCTCATTCCCGATGGATGGCTCTACAAGTGAGAAAGTTAAACACACCTGTGGACATAGGAGTTGCCAGTTTATAGCAGAGTGAAGAGCACAATGCATTTGGACCTTGGGATATCCACAGTGCTAAGCACTCTAGAGACCATTCTTTTTGTTATTTTGTAGAATTCCTTAGAAATACGGTTAATCTAAATGAATCTGTTAAGAAAAGCAACCGTCCATCTTCAGATCCATCCCAGCGAACATAAAGCAGATAAACATTGGTTTCAACATTAAATCGATTAACTTACGATGTGAAACACTGAACAGCTGATGTTACCGAGCATCTCAGAACTCTCCTTACACTGCAACAAAAACACACTGTAACATCAATCCACAAAATCTCACAAGTGTCATTACAGAGGAAAAGCTATCCTAAAGCAATCTCTCGAGTCCAGACAATTCAGAGCAGATCGAATAAATATCTTGCATAAGCAGAAGTTGAATTGATGAAAACCCTATTAAATACAAGTTGGGGTGATGAAAATAGTTCTGGCATAAATAGAAGTTGGATTTATGGAAGCAATTGTTGCTTAAATAGAAATTGGATTGATTAAAATCTTGTTGCTTAAATGGAAGTTGGAATGATGAAAATAATTCTTAATTCAAAAGAAGTTGGATTTATGGAAGAAATTATAAATAGTTGCTTAAATAGAACCGTCATTAAAGAGGAAGAGCTATCTTAAAGCAAGGATTGATGGAAATAATTCGTGCTTCAACAGAAGTTGGATTGATGAAAATATTGTTGCCTAAATAGAAAATGGATTGATAAACATAATTCTTGCTTCAACAGAAGTTGGACTGTTGAAAATAATTCTTTGGCCGCTCAGAACTGTACGGGAACCAACCCACAGCAGTCTTGATTCTCGTTTCTCTCACCTATCAGATTTCTTCCACATAGTTTTCCACCAAATCCAGTTTGGCTGCAATTTCACTCTAACTCAATTCTATGAGATCACAAAACTAGAGAGTTCTCCTCATTTTCCCCATTTCACAGTTTCACAAGCGAATTAAGTCTGCATTATTCTACAGCGATTTCATTTATAATTCTCGTTTATTCATCAATCCGGTTGACATACGCAACCGGTTACAGTTTTGTAGTTATCCCGCATTGGTTTGGGTCGGAAGTGTCACTGAATAGTTTTTTCTTGGAATGGCAATCTATAAATGTGAGATTGAAAATTTTTACGACAATAGAAGTCGACATTCACCTGTCTGATTGTCTTTCCGAACTGCGTTAGATTCTCCAATCTACGGTCAAGAAACTTCCAGGTCTTCTGGAAGTCGTCCGACTTATCCTGGACCATGAACAGCTCCGTACTGCCGTAGACGACACCCAGCGTGGTGCGCTTTGTATAATAATTAAACTGCAAAGAAATCATAAAGTTTTCAGATTAAGATGCTTAAGAACTTTCCAGTCACACATACACACATTACACGTACAAGTTCCCACAGTGGAATGAATACTTGTTATTTGTTATTGCTCTCGCCCTGCGAGCGGCTGACTCAGTTGACTCCTTCAAATCAGGACACAAGACTTACTTAGTCTGTAGGCCTATCCAGCTGTCTGTTGTATGTGAGTTGCCTTGTAACAACATGGCTGTGTAATGGCGACATAGAAATTGTCATTGCTATTATTTTTACCTGAATTTATAACACAAAACAGCTCTTGAAAATGTTCTCTATAAACACAAGTAAATTTCTAGTTATACATGCAGTTCAAGAAAGGCTGGTATGTCTGTTTTGCCCAAGAGAATTATATGTATGTCTTTTTGATAGCGGCATGCATACAAGCCAAGTTGTAATTTTCCCTTCAGTCAAAAGTTCCTAGGCTAACATTAATATGATTTAATCTCCAATTTTTTATAGATGATTAAATCTCCAATCATGCTAAAATCAATAAATCTTTATGTTAAAATGATTAAAACTCCACTGTTTTTAAAATTATTACATTTCCCCCAACATTAAAATGAAAAATATTTACTTATAATGTTAAAATCACTATGTCTCTACTTACATAAAAGTTAACTAAAAGTCTTTACTTGAGATTAAATGACCAAGTCACCTACATACAAGTGAAATAATTACATTAAAATTACCCAAGTCTCCACTCACATGAAAATAATTAAATTAAAATGACCGAGTCTCCACTTACATGAAAATAATTAAATTAAAATGACCGAGTCTCCACTTACATGAAAATAATTAAATTAAAATGACCGAGTCTCCACTTACATGAAAATAATTAAATTAAAATGACCGAGTCTCCACTTACATGAAAATAATTAAATTAAAATGACCGAGTCTCCACTTACATGAAAATAATTAAATTAAAATGACCGAGTCTCCACTTACATGAAAATAATTAAATTAAAATGACCGAGTCTCCACTTACATGAAAATAATTAAATTAAAATGACCGAGTCTCCACTTACATGAAAATAATTAAATTAAAATGACCGAGTCTCCACTTACATGAAAATAATTAAATTAAAATGACCGAGTCTCCACTTACATGAAAATAATTAAATTAAAATGACCGAGTCTCCACTTACATGAAAATAATTAAATTAAAATGACCGAGTCTCCACTTACATGAAAATAATTACATTAAAATGACCGAGTCTCCACTTACATGAAAATAATTACATTAAAATGACCGAGTCTCCACTTACATCAGTAGACCGGTCACCAGCGTAATACCAGATGTCATCAACCATCGTCCAAGATTCACGAATAGCTTCTGGAGCGCTCTGTGGTAACGCCATCAGAGCCATCGCCTGAAAACCAACGCAGTCATCAAGTGAAAGCAAATCAGTGTGAGAGAATCTCTTTTGAAATTTCAACATGAAATTCCGATCAAGACAAAATTCATTTAGCTTTCAAACAACTCAAGAATATTTGTAAACATTTAATGAATGCCCTAAAATAATCATAACATTAATGGTTCCAGGACAATTTGGAGCAGGACAATTCAGAATTATTCTCATCAATCCAATTTCCAATTGACCAACTCCTTTTTAAGCAACAATATATTCATTATTCATCAATCCAAGTTTTATATTAGCAAAAATTATTTTCATCACTCCAACTTCTATTGAAGTAAAAATTATTTTCATCAATCCAACTTCTATTAAAGCAAAAAATTATTTTCATCAATACAACTTCCATTTTACCCCACCATCATACAGCTAAAAAACTCATTAGAATCCATATCACTCTCCTAGACTGCTATGGTCTGTCGCTAGAACCTAAGTTCAAAATAACTTTAGGATCACATGCTTTCAGCTATCAAAATTATTTTGCATACCGATACATAGAGATTTTTAATTATTTTTAGTGTAATAAAATAATGTAATGTAATAATGTAATTATTTTTGCATCAGCAGAAATTGTGCTGAAATTAACTAGATTCTTTTCGCATAAGTAAAGAATTAGTAATTTTTTAACTTAAATAGAAACTTTAACATTACTAATAAAATGTACAGGTCTTATTAATAAACGTACATTACTAATAAAACATACATTACTAATAAAACGAACATTATTAATAATACATGTACGAACCTGAGGCCACTTGTCGATATACGGAATGAGCATTCGAAGTCTCAGCTCCACTGCATCACGAATGATGCGACCTGTTCCCTTCTTTCTGAAATCATTCAATTAAATAGAAATGCGTCACAATCGCCTTTGAGACTAAACAATTTCATGCTATCACTGTCCGCCACACAATTAACTCCAGAAATTGGATGCTCAATATTATGAAAGAAGTAAACTTTAATGCTAGGGGTTGACTCATCTGTGTTTTACAGGCTCCTTAAAACCTTCTGTATCACCGTGGTTGAACTGAGAGCACCTCTGAGTGGGCTTCTTGAAAGGGTTCTATAGAAATTCTTCAAATGAAATCAATTAAAGAAAAAGCTGAAATTCGCTGATGCAAATTTTTAACAATTAGTCGATTAATCTTCGTTACAATCAGCCATCCTAAAACCTTACATATGGAATACACGAAAATGAAATCATAGAAACCAAAGCTCGAGGGTACGCGTACCCTAAAATAGAATACGTTAAAATACGTACGTACCTTTCAAAAAATAGAATACGCGTATGATACGTACCATACACGAAAATTTTATTCATGGTTTACTCGGCGACCCATAGCCAACGTACGGTATGATCTGACGTCAACTGTAGGCCTATGCGTCATTGAAACCGGTACTTCCGGTAGTGCAGCAGTAAATTTAATTCGATAAATTCGTTGGTTATAATTAATTTAATGCAAACTGTACTGTATTTTTAATGAGAGCGAAGTACACGTCGCTGGTTTGCAAATTGGTGTGACTCGACAGTTACAGTATATCTATAAGCTTATAGCCTACACATCAGTCAGCGAGTCAGCGATGCCCAGAGAACGCGAGAAGGAATGGACGCACGTGTGAAAGTTTTGAAAAATGCGAACAACAATTATTATTTGATTGAATGCAATTTTTTCGACAAGCAGTTCTGGGTTGGATCAGGCAATCGCATAAGAACACATCGTTGAAGTGCTGCAGCAGAACTGAGACGACTGACTGACATTAGTGCATTAAGTGCAATGTATGCTGGATAAACATAGACCTACAATATACAAAGTCATGTAGCATTGCAGCAATTTATTACGCCGTATACTGGGTTGTGAGTGTTTGCTTAAATTAAATTGAACATTCTTATAATGAGTAAAGACGAGGCTAGCGTATTTTATTATTGTTTACGTACCCTAAAATAGGGTACGTTAAAATACGTACGTACCTTTCAAAAAATAGAATACGTACGGTACGTACCCTCGAGCTTTGATAGAAACCAAATAAGTTTACAACTGAATAACAAAACCGAGAAACTGCCACCTTTCCGGCTCCTTTGCCACCAGTTCCGCATCACTGGTCAGCCGTTCGACCAAAGCCTCGTTGGACGTTTCCGTGAAGTAGTGAACGAGATCCGCTCCACGGCGTTCAAACATTCCATGCATCGTTGAAGGAAACCCTGCCTTCTCTGCACCTGTGACATCAAGCGATTTGCATCAGTCTACCCAATCCAATTTAATCGCTAATCTAATCTACGCAGATGACTACTCTAATATAATCAGATGACTACTCTAATCTAATCAGATGACTAATCTAATCTAATCAGATGACTACTCTAATCTAATCAGATGACTACTCTAATATAATCAGATGACTACTCTAATCTGGTCAGGACCAATGAAAGAAATTCCGATTGTCTGACGTCAATGACTTGTTTAGTTTGTCGACAAATGCCCGATATTAGTTTACAAACGTACACAACAATTTCTAGTTTTAAAATATTCTAGCATGCTTTTATGTGCTTTCCTGTGTTTTTATAATTGTAGTTTATTTCTAAATTAAATAAATTCCACTAAATTGTTGCAAGTTTCTGTATTTCTACTACAGTTTCAGTTTTTTGCATGCTCTCATTGGCGTCCATTTGTCTGCCGCTTCTGCCCTGTGCGCTTCTGTCGCATCACCCTATCAAGTATATGGATATCGAGGTGACCTAGCGATCGTTAGAAATTTACTTAATAATAAAATTTAAAATAATAATAATAATCGCAAACTACAGATGTCCAATGCACAATACATACATCAAGTGATGGCAGGACATCAAGCAGATGATGAGAGAAACAAAGGAGTTCCAATATTAATCAATCATAACCACCTAATCTCCAAATTCAATCTCCCAACCAACAGTTGCAGTAAGACAGCTGACAGTCAGAGCGCTGAACAGTCAGCTTAGGTTTTGAAGACAATAGGAGCTCCGTAAAAATGACAA
This sequence comes from Lumbricus terrestris, assembly GCA_949752735.1. NCBI lineage: Eukaryota > Metazoa > Annelida > Clitellata > Crassiclitellata > Lumbricidae > Lumbricus > Lumbricus terrestris. The sequence goes on from OX457044.1 coordinate 54,491,644, forward strand.
GACCTATAAAATTGATGTAGCTTGGTGTGACATATAGTAAGATAGTCTAGATGTACGTAACACTGAAGAGACCTGCGGCCAAGGCTTTTGTTGACCATCCATGGATTGGAACAAATTCCAGAGCAGCTTTTAAGACGAGAGTTCTTGTGTCTTCCTCTTTCGGTGAAAACTTTTCCTCACTAAAAAAAATTGACCACAAAACCAACTTATGTAATAACAGTAACAAAAGGAACAACAATAATAACAACAATAATAACAACAATAACACTAATAATATGATAGCGATCACAATTGTACACTGAGTGGCAGAAATGCAGAACAAAATCTTTTTATTATATAACAAAATATTTTAATGGATGAAAGAAAAGGTCACACAGATAAGTGAATTGGAAGTGTCGAAATGTCGCAGAATTCAGAATGATGCTCACTTTTCCGATCCACTGCTCTCTGAATCCGAAGTACTGCTCGACCCGGAATCGCTCGTGGAAGTCGATCCAGTTGCAACCCATCTTCTTCCGACTGTGTACAAAACGCAACACATACACACGCACACACACAATAGGATAATACTGAGTTATAAATAGGCTAATGTGGACGTCACAGTAAGAAATTTATTGAATTGCATACATGCATAGATTTTGTCGAGACCCTCCTTGCCATTCGCACCCGTATGCAAATCGCCTAAATTCGGTGATTCCCCTCCATCCTCTCAGCATGCCTAATATTATGGACAGCCCCACATCCATGGGTGAAGTAATGTCTCTGTGCATAGCAACGCTAACCGTGAAACAATCAATGAGCAACTGGTACAATGACACTCAATTCAGAGCCACCAAACAAATAAATGGCAACAGTGATTTATTAGACTACTATCTGGTGGTGTCTTTTTTTAAATGTGCTATATAAATATAGTGCAGCAGCTACGTAATTTGCGGAGTTTACACGCAAAGACGGGTAAATATCACACATGAAAAGTGAAAGTTATGCGCAAGGTTCAGTGCATCTGCGATAATTCACAACCGGGTAATAATGATACTCATGGTTCACTATATAATTATTATGAAACTACAGTATAATAATTGTTTTAATCTAATATAATTACTTATCACGTAACACAGTAATCGCAAACTTTTCCATAAGAGCAACTAACCGACTCCAGTCAAATTTGTTCCGGATCGCAGTGAAAGAATGATCCTCGAAAACAGCATATCGAAATGTTTGACGAAAATTAATGATGATATCCGTCTATTTATTTATTATTTTAGTGCAAATAGAACTTCACATGCAATTTTACTACACAGCCATGACCAAAGATTTTAACAGGGTTAAATCTTTGGCCATGACCTTCCGAGAAAAACACGGTGGATGTTATAGCGCCGCTATTTTTGGAAATAGCTACTTATGTGACGCAATAATGATGAGCGATGTAGTAACATACAGATCTATTCTGTTAGTTCTCAGTCTTCTGAGAAACTATTACAAAGTAGGCATGTTAATGTCTCCTCGACTGACTCTCCGCATTTTGACCTCTGCTGTGATTGAGCGCCTGTGATCAAGCGATTCCCGAGACTTTTGCTTTGTGGGCAATCCAGAGGATCCGAATTTTCAATAATATGACAACGATTGCTTCCAGAGTGCAGAGTTTTCTCAAAACTTATCAGCTTCAGAAATCTGCCCTACAACAACTTGTGGGGCGCGGTGGTGTAGTGGTGGCGTCGTTGCCTTGAAGCCGGAAGGTTCGAGGTTCGAATCCACCTCGCCGCGTAAGGACCTTGGGCAAGTCCTTCACTCGCAATTGCTCAGCGCTTCGGCGTGAAACTCCGATGCAGTGTCCGCTCTGCAGTCGGGAGCGCCTCTGAGTAGAGAGCTTGAAGGGGCGCTATAACAAGTGCACATACAAATTACAAACAAACAAACAAACAGGGCCATCGTAATCGCAAGTTCGCAACCTCCAAGTTTCTAAAGCGCCACTCGAAAAGCCATGCACCGGTCGCTATATATAACATATTCAGAGGACATCCCCGATGATCTGGCAAATTTTTGTCCAACCTATTGCCCAGCCAGAAAATTAATAATATTATTAAGACTTGGTTAGGTTACTTAGGCAATAGCCTAAACCAATTTATGATTACTGCCGTAATTCGACGAATAGACGTATACCTAGACAATCTTCTAAACTTTTCTGTTTAGTCTCGCCCCTGGTTTGATATGTTAAAGTGAATTTCGAAATTGCAATTGATATTTTGTCGTTTCAAGGAATTCATGAGATCGTTACACGGTATAGCATTTATACTTAACTACAAAACACTGACCATGTGAACTAAAGTTAAAAAAGTTAGCAGAGCGTGGTTTCGATCCACGGACCTCTGGGTTACCCTATCGGTCCAGTAGCTGTACGATGCAGCCGCATTTGGATGTATGGGCCCAGCACGCTTCCACTGCGCCACTCTGCTAGACGATTTAAGCGGGTTAAATTGTTATATTTAAGGACATTTTAGTTACCATATTGGTCAACACCTTGAAGAGTTACTTCTGAATATTTTTTCTGAAATTAGAGAGATGAAAATGTACATATTATTATGTCTCACTACTTCTTTCATCTGATAGAAGTACTTAACGCTATAGCACAGAAAATCTCTTTTTAGTCGCTAGATGTCAGACGACTGCTAAAAATGGCAGATGTGGTAACTTCGTTCCTGAATGGTTGTCATCTAGCGAATATCCTCAATCAATCAAAAATACTTTATTGATCATCGTGAAACATGTATATATGTGTACATACAGTATTGCACAGACAAACAAACAGTTGTTGAAAATGTCACGTGCATTGATGTCAAAGGGGTAAGCCCAAAGGAACGTGAGGTTCCGCTAACAGGGTCGCCCTAATTACATGTCGAAGTGCATTGAATATAAGCTATGCAACTCAAAGAAGTGGGGGAAAACAAAACAAACAAACTAAACTAAGCTAAGCTAAACTAAAAAAAACAACTAAAAAACACAACAGTAAGAGAACACAACAGTGCACGTGTAGGTAGTGCACATCAAAACAAACCATTTTGTGCATTTATGCAATAGTATCCAAAAGAAATAATTTCAATTTGTATTTGAATTGGTACATTGTAGATACACAAGTAAGATCAATAGGCAGAGAATTCCACATCAACGGTCCACATATTCTAATACTATGTAGTCCAGTAGTGGTACGAACACTTCTTTGGTGTTATCTATTTACAGATCGTGTATAATGGCCATGAAATTAACGTCTGAATTTTTACAAAACCAGTGGTTGAAGCTCGTTATGATTAAATTCCTGTGTAGTTTATACATAAATACTCCAATTTGTAGTCCTGACCTCATAAAATCACGAAACGTAAAACTCGATTAGGCTATGAACTCTTACTATAGTCGAGAATTATTCTATATTGTTTTAGTGTATGCCTATAGATTGTCGTTGGTACTAGCACAGTATAGTTATCTGTACTGTGGTACGTACTAGTAGCCTATTTCACTAATTCCATAATGAAGAACAAAAAATTCAAGTAGCCTAAAAATTAATGTTTTATGGGGTGCAATAAGGGTTCGATTAAATTAATCGTACCCTTTTGGAATATTAAAATTTCCATGCGACGCGTTGAGTTCGCTTAATATTGTTATATGTTTAACGGCACTGCCATATCAAGAATGATTAGTGTCGCCCTCCTCCTTTATCCAGGCTTGGGACTGGCACTGGCAGAGAACAACCGGTGACGGAGTTTCGCATCGAGTTATGGATGTTAGCCTATTTTGTAGGCTACTGTGATGTTATTCGAGTCCTCAATTTCACGACTAGGTTAGGCCCTATAGGCTACCGTAATCGAATATCGAGCCACGTTATACCATAAACCTAAATCCTTTCTTTAATAGCGTAACAAGATGCATAAATCGCGTTAATTTATGAATTCACTGCGAGGTTGGAAAATGTCCTCAATCGCTTGCGGTAGGAAATGAGATAAACCGAAGTGCACCATTAAAACCGATGGTAGCGGATGCCTGGATGCTGCTCAGCGTAAAAGAAGGCGTGGTCATTTTTATAGGCCTAACGCTTCTTCTGTTTGGCGCTGACGAGTTGACTATGGAAGCTAATAGCCTAGTAGCTTTTCCCTGTGGCATTAGGCGTGATTGTAATGCGTAAGTAAGCAATAAAGCAAGGAAGCGCCTTGCCAACATCGATCTATGGCAGCATTTAGACGTGGATCCGAGCTGGCGGAAGAGATAGCCAGCGCGAGACATTGAGGGCATAAAGTCTGTACTCGAGACCTTTGATGAATAGCAAGAGCATAGCACAGTCTTTGACAGTGCTTTTATCGCGTTCCTCTGCACCGCATTAGATACAAAAGCTTGCCATAGGACATGCAGCGACAGTCGATGGAAGAGCAATTTTTATCTAAAATAAAAATTTGAAGAATGAACTAAAAATAATGGCGATCGAGGAGCGTCGGATGGCGTCGGGCGTCGATTGATAATGGTCATGTGACGTGACAATCTGTATTCCTGCCTCCCATGGCGATGTCGATGATAGATCATGATGGAGTCAAAGCGCCGAGATCGCTGCCGATGTTCGGCGTATAATACTGCAAGACTGAGAATGGCGATTCGTGCTATTTTAACCATCGCAACCCCATTATAGTTCGATTTGTCGACAACGGCCGACTCGTGTTTCGCCGCTATAAATTACCGATTTCGTAGCGTCAGTGCACCGATCCGACCATTGGATGCGTTTGACTGACTTTCGGGTCAAAGTGAAGCAGCGATCGTCATTCTGTTTGCTGGAAGCGATTGATCGAGTACCCACCTAAACAGCGAAGGGCATTTTTCGTGCCCGATGGGGACCAAACGATCGTCGCTTTGCCTCATATTTGGCTTGGTCTGGATGTGTGCTTCTCTGACACAGGGCTCCTCGGCCGTCCAGACCGTGGAGACTATCAACGCAGCTCGGTGTGCGGTCAGATGCCTTTCCCAGTTACAAGTAAGTCACTTTTCTGATTGTACGATACATAAATGCAAGGTAATCGAGCGTTTATATGCACGGAATTTTGTGTATATAGCCGAGGCTCGAAAGAAAAACAGTTAAGGGATAATTGGGTTGATAGGATTAAATAAAATCAAATAAAATCAAGACTTGCTTATTCAGAGAGATCAGCCATAATATTATTAATTCATTTATAGAGATTTATGTGACGCTCCTTCGTGGTTGCTACTGAGGATCGCTCCCGACCAAACCTCGGCTGAAAAGAACTGTTTTAAGGCTGCGACAAAACGCATCAGAGCAAATCCTAGGCATGAGGCGAAAAGACAATGGGATCCCATTCCATATCATGGGGCCAATAACAGAGAAATCATGGTGCTGTCTAAGAGCAGTTCGTGCTCTAGAAATGAGGAGTTCACCCTGAGCGGAGGAACGCAGAGCACGACACCCCTGAACAACCAAAGTGGAATGACAGCTCTTGCAAATATTTGGTATAATATATATAATATTGTATTATGTTAGCAACTAAGTAACAACTTAGTAAAAAAAGAAGGAAAATACATTAACCATGAGATCCATGAAAAAAATGACCCACAAAGGGTTACTCCTAGGCCTGGATAGCCACTGAAGTACAGTACCAAGATGGTAGACAGTACAGTAAGAGTATAAAGAAAAAGATATAGACAATACAAAGTCATTATAACCCAAACTATGTCAAGGCAAAACATTACGCGATCATGAAAACCAAATCCAAAGGATCAGAATTGTTATTTTAGGATCGTGACAGTCGTGAAAGAAACACTATAAATATCAATTGGCAGATACTTGGTTAGATTAGTGTTTCCACCAGTTTTATAGATCAGTGAAATTTTAGCAATTTTTAGCTCATTTCAAAACAAACCAGTAGGGAATTAATTATTTTTTTTATTGTTCTACCAAGAGGGTAACAGATGCCTCTTTATCAATGCAGAGCCTCGTATGAGTGTGGAGACATGAATGACCTCAAAGATAGTAGTAAGGTATAGGTATATAGATCTGTTTATAACACCTTTGTATGAACCAAGGAATTACCTCAGAGGTTGTATGATTATTTTATTAGATTAGATTAGATAAGAAGTCCTACATTAGAGTAGATTAGATAAGACTACATTAGATTAGATTAGATATAAGGACTACAAGGAATATTGGAAGGATGGCCAGTGTTGTTGGCGGAGACTTAAGATTGAATGACTGATTGGGGGATTGTCAACCATTTACATTGAAACTGGATAGTTAGTTTGGGAACTTTAAGCAAATTTTTGACGCAGTTTGTGGCTTCTTCAACTTTAGTTCGTCCATCTATCCACCACCCGTTTTACCCATCCATCCATCCATCCATCCACCACCTGTTTTACCCATCCATCTATCCACCACCCGTTTTACCCATCTATCCATCCATCCATTTGCCCATTCATCCAGCCATTTATGCATGCACGTAGGCTACAGTACACCTACATATTGCAAATGATACATAGATGCAATCATGCTTACAGTGAATGAGAGTGTTACAAACCATGATCGTGATCATTATTATTGCAGCGTCCGATGGACGCGGATAAATCAGATCTCCATTTTCTCATTGTTTTTACCAAGTTCGTTGCTGCTCTGATGTTTGGTTGAAACATGTTATGTCTTCGTTTATTGTTTATTCCGTTTGTTTTTATGGAAATTTGTTTAGCACAGCTCCACGGGAAATAATCAGCGTCGTTCGCTGTTTATGTTGTCTATAAACCATACGTATTGTCTTTGCTTTCCTTTTGTCTTTGTCTGTAGAGCCTTGCATTTTGTTCAGTCTTTTCATGTGGCCAGACCATTGGAGTCCTCACTGAATGCTTTTAACTGCAGGGGTGTTTGGATACATGGTTATCTTACTACATTTCTGCATTTCTTATTTTCTGTAGCCTTGAAATTACTGCAGTTTTTGGAGACCATCTCATTTCTGAAGTGTGTGGTTTTTCTTTTCTTGCACTTTCCAGCATTTTGATTCATGTGAGAAAATTGATTTTGACTTCATCTCTTATATTCTTGTCTTTTTTCTTTGTTGTTTCTCAACTGCTTATCATCTTGTTCAATGTTTATTAATCCAAATGCTATGGAGTGCATCAAATTCTCCTTCATGAATTTATCTTTTTTACTGCACTGTCATATGTGTTTAATTGATTCTCATATAAATTGTTCTACTTCTTCAACAATAGCTGGTCGTTGGATCCTGGTCTCCACAATCTTACGAAGAAAATGGCCCTATGGATATTGCTCTGATCACAACGTAGTTTTTGGTGTTCTATTGGTTGATGCCTTAGACTGCGTTTGATATCGGTGTGATGTAGAAGTTCATAATTACAATCGGTGTCATTTTTGTTTCTTGCAACAACCAGTGTTTAAGCTTTCACTGAACTAATCGGTGATCAGGTCCCATACATGCATATTCTGTATCTCTGGGTAACCTTGCCTACGTTACTTAACTTTGAACATACCTAACTACTTACCTATGAACATACCTATTCCTGTCTATAGCTATACTCACTTTTAAACATCCTTGCCTTTGAAATTACCTGCTTTCATACATATGGACCAAAGCTCGAGGGTACGCGTACCCTAAAATAGAATACGTTAAAATACGTACGTACCTTTCAAAAAATAGAATACGCGTATGATACGTACATGTACCATACACGAAAAATTTATTTATGCATGGTTTACTCAGCGACCCATAGCCAACGTATAATCTGACGTCAACTGTAGGCCTATGCGTCATTGAAACCGGTACTTCCGGTAGCGCAGCAGTAAATTTAATTCGATAAATTCTTTGGTTATAATTAATTTAATGCAAATTGTACTGTCTTTGTGATGAGAGCTAAGTACACGTCGCTGGTTTGCAAATTGGTGTAGCCTAACTCGAAAGTTGCAGTAGGCTATACCTATGTAGACTACGCATCAGTCAGCGATTCAGCGATGCCCAGAGAACCTGGGAAGGAATGGACGCACGCGAAAGTTTTGAAAAATGCGAAAAACAATTATTTGATTGAATGCAATTTTTTCGACAAGCAGTTCTGGGTTGGATGAGGCAATCGCACAAGAACACATCTTTGAAGTGCTGCAGCAGAACTGAGACGACTGACTGACATTAGTGCATTAAGTGCAATGTATGCTGGATAAACATAGACCTACAATATAGCATTGCAGCAATTTACTACGCCGTATACTGGGTGGTGAGTGTTTGCTTAAATTAAATTGAACAATCTTATAATGAGCTATGACGTGGTTAACGTATTTTATTTATTGTTTACGTACCCTAAAATAGGGTACGTTAAAATACGTACGTACCTTTCAAAAAATAGAATACGTACGTACGTACCCTCGAGCTTTGATATGGACATACCTGTAGGCTGTGGCATGGAGTTTGATTGCTTACAGCATCCTTCCCTCCCTCCCCACGAAGACGGTTTCCGTATAGGATGTTGAACAAATCCTTTACCATAGACACCTTTTAAACAGTTTCAGCGGATGCTATATAAGTCCTTCACTCACAATTTCCTGGCGTAGATGATGTCTTTCAATACATGTATGTATGTTCGTGTGTGAACTACTTGTCTGTGGAAGACAGGCAGGCCGTCTTTTAAAAGTAATTTTTAGAACTGAACAACAGCACCTTCTTTCTCTCTCGATCATCCATGGTAGATTACTCCCAATCAGATGGCAATGACCTTTTCACTATATGATATTTAACTGTTTGGAAGTGCTTCTACAAATGTGCAAATCCATTTAGAACTGCACATTTTGTGTAGAACTACAAGCTAAAGAAGCCCTGAAGATAGGCAATATTTAAATACACTTGTATTGTATTGTATTACCTAGTATTATATCTACCTATGAATTAGTTTGCAAATTACAACCTATTTCTCCAGTTTATCTGTATATGTTTGTATTGTACATATCTGTTTTTTTTATTGTTGATATACTGTTATTTGTGCTCAATAAGGTTTATGGTTATGATTATTTACTCATAAACGACGAGAAATTGTTTATGAGACTAGGCAACCAAGAAGATGATTTGGACCGCAGTTCAGTCTCTGTTTTTTTACCGAAAAACCAGACGCAGCACGACTTTCCTATTAGCTTTTACCCAATAAGAAGTCGAATGGCATTTCGTGACATGATTTGCTCGGTTCCTGTGGGTGGCGTGTGCACAGCCGGGCAACTCAACTGAATTCTATTCTCTGGTCTGACTATAGACGCTGCTGTTTGTTTCGTCTTCGTTTTTAAAGGCCCTGATTTTTCTAACAAATGCCTCTTTATCTATTGTCAAATTAGCTGCATGTCATAGCTTTGTGGTTAAGCCGAGTCTGATGAAGACTGCACGTTCAAATCCTTTTCCATATACGGGTAATATCGTGTCCTCTGTCGTGAAGAGATGGTTGGCTTTATTTACCAGATTTAACCCTTTTCCCATTCATTTTTAAATTTTAAGCCCGTTTTCAGCGGATATTCTCGGGGCAAACGGGTAAAAGATTAAAGCCCTAATTTTTCCAACAGTTTAATTAGCTGGTGAGCTAAAGACTTGCTTAAGGTCCTAAAGCAGTGACCACCTGAGTGTGTGGTGGTGGTGGGGGGGGGAGAAAGTTTAAACCTGTTATCTCAACATTATAGGTTGGGCGTTTGGTTGGACAATGCCCTTGCAGTTTGCTGCTGCCATTTCTGTATAGGATCTAAATGAAGATCTGTTCGTCTGCTGTGTACAAATCAAAGTCTGTTTGCAAAATATCTTTTCGGGGGGGGGACGGGAGGGGGTGGAGGTCGGAGGAGGAGGAGGAGGAAGGATTTTGGGTTTCAAAGGAGTACTATCGTTTTATGGACTGGGCAACTGCCGGTGGAATATTCTCCTTGGGAGATATTTGTTATTGGTTGGAATCTTTCCTTCTGGAGTGATTCTGTACTTGACGAAGTGGAAGGAACATTGTGCCCCCGGGATTAATATTTTCTCTCGGATAGGAATTTTGCATTGGATAGAATTTCCGTTCTCTGCGAGACTTCTCAATAGACTTCCAAAGAACAGACTTTGCGGTCTGCAGACGAATATACTGTAGTCTGTTTTGCCCCTTCGCATGAAATTCCTTTGTACAAATATTTCTGAAATAGAAAAAACATGGAGAAGAGCATTCTGACTTGTGACAGATGCACTGCAATCTTTGGTGGAAGTTGCTATAGAAACGAACAAACAACTGATTTGCTTAGATCTTATGCGCTGGTTCCCTGTTCATCAGAGGATTGGTTTAAAATGAGAAATGATGCTTGTCGTTTTGAGCCAAGCTTTGATCTCTAGCCAGCCATAATACTTGAAATCAGACCTTATTCCTTATAGATTCGTTTAATAGTTGTTTGAGGGGTCATCTGTCTGTCTTTCCCTGGTCAAACCTAAGACTGTACCTGTTCTTGGTGAAGGAACTTCTCATTTAGTGGACATTAGATTTTGGAAATCACGTCCTTTATCTGACCATTGTAGGCTACTTCGTACAATTGTGTCATTTCATTCTGAAGTTCTAACCTCTTTCAATTAAACTGCCTTCAGTATATTATTATGCTTCATCTTTGTCTTACATGGACTGATCTCCTCGATACATTGATCTGATTACGGCTTGATTTTGGAGCGCCCTCGATTGATGATTTGTGCATTATATTTATATGCTGGCGCTATACAAATTACTGATTGATTACAATTGCACTTTAGGAGGAAATTCTTCCCTTTGGAGGGACTATCACTATAATCGTCGCTGCAAGGAATGTTGCACCACTTTGATGCTTATGCTATCCACGTGAGGAATTCGCAGATCATGGGAAGAACCTTTCCTTGTGGAGAGGTCCAGGAATTGGTGGAATTGGATAAATATTATGCCCTCTGGAGTCTGGGTGCACAATTGCACATGGCATCATTACAAGGAATTTCGTGCACTGGGAAGAATTTGTTGTGATGGGAAAAAACTGAAGAAATTTGCAGTTGATGTAATTTAGGGATGCCATGCACTGTGGGATTGATTTGGCAGTCCTTTGGGAAACATTTTTACGGCTATGGGAAGAATCTGCTGTGTTTGGAAAATCTCTGTAATTCCTAGAGTGTATGCAGAGTACTATTGTCACTACCCCCTATATTCCGGATTTATTAAGTCTAGAATATTAAGGGTGAACTTTATGCTCAGAGGCTGTTGGGTGAATAATGGTATAATAGCAACCTACGACCTAGAACAAATGAGACTGTAATTAATATAAAGATATAATTTAAAATAACATTTCAGTCAATAAATGCAATTCAAAGAAAAGAATCTTATCTACCTATTTGTGGCGTATTAATTATAATAATATTATGTGTATTTCTTATCTTTCCACATCGTCCTTCTGGTGGATGTAGAAATGCTTTTCAACTTCCGCAGGGAATGGATTGAAGGGAAAGTTGAAGAAGGTCGCGATCTTCTCACTTGCCGTCAGTCCAGATTTCTCGGTAGTTGCTTGTCGATGGGTACTGTAGCTTGAAACAGTAACCCAGCGTGTTTCTCCTTCTTCCTCGGATTTCGTCGAGCATAGGAATTCACCCGTCGCTCAACCGATTCTTCCTCCTCGTCTTGCTGCAAATGTTTCACCACGGATCGCTTCAGAGTTCGATCCCAACTTCAACGTTCGACCGATTCGCAAATCGTCGCCAAGAGTCACACTGCTTCGCACAGTTCACTCGCTTCGCCTCGGAACTTCGCTTCAAACGTCTCAAAGTTCGACAGTGGGACAAGTCGACAACGTGTCGCTCTCCACACCCATAAATCAAGTTCCAGATATTCGAATTACCAACGACTGGCTCCGTATTTGCCGACAGACGCCATCGCTCGAAATATCTTTTCGACCCTCTCCTTGCTCAGCTCCATCGATGTCTGGGTATCGTTTGGCAAAATGTTTACCGTCTGCTTTCGTTAACGCTGCTTTCCGCCACTCCGTAATGTTGAGTCAATTGTTGTAGCGCATGTTGATTTCATTATTATTAATAATTGTTATATTAAGCCACAAATTATGATTAAATATATTTCTAAATACGCCACCAATTATCTAACTTAATTCTTACCTACATTAATCATTATACATAGCATTGTTTAATAGGTTTTGTTTGACAAGAAGCATTCAACCGCTACAAATGCCCCTCCTTCAAAAGTCTGTTTACAGGCTTTATCAAACTCACCTACTTGACAAACTAACCTAATAAACTTCTTTAACGTACTTTAGATATCATACAGAACTACTATACTTCACTTACTTATTTACAACTATACATTTACCTTATTGCAACCTACTCTACTCTAATCCTCTACTCAGGTAGTCGGCCATAACATTGTTGGACCCCTTGATGTATCTTATGCTAAAGGAATAATTTTGGAGGGCCAAACTCCATCTCATCACCCTTGCATTTTTCATCCTATTCTCTCTCATGTATTGCAATCCGCAATGATCTGTCTCGATTATGAATTTCTTTCCACATAGGTATCGATCGAACCTACTAACTCCCCACATGATCGATAAGCATTCCCTTTCCTCTACTGAGTACCTTCTCTCACGTTCCACTAGTTTCCTGCTGGCATACGCTATGGGATGATTGATCCCCTCGTACTGCTGCATTATTACACATCCTACTCCGTTTCCACTTGCATCCGTCTGAAGAATAAACTCTTTCTCAAGGTTTGGTAGTTTCAGAATTGGTTCCTTTGCCAATTCACTCTTCAACATCGTAAAACTAGCTTCCAGTTCTCCGTTCCATTCAACTACTCCAGGTGCCATCTTCTTTGTCAGATCACTCAACGGTGCCATGATCTCTGCACAGTGTGGTATAAATTTACGATAATAATTTATCGCTCCAAGAAAACTCCTGACTTGTTTCTTTGTCTTTGGACGTGGCATGTCTACTATTTTATCTACCGTTTTCTCCTTTGGACTTATGTCATCTTTGTTCAATGTATGTCCCAAAAAGTCAATCTTTTCATATCCTATTGAACATTTCTTTGGCTTCAATGTCAAATTCGCTTGTCTGACTCTTTCGAAAAATATTTCCAATGTCTTCAGGTGTTCTCTCCATCCTTTATTATGCGCTAGTATATCGTCGACATAACTTTCAAGATTTTCTGTTCCGTGAAGAATCTTCCTAATTAATCGGTTGTAACTTGACGCACTATTAATCAATCCGAATGTGCTTCACATTGCCTCGACTCGCTTAACTCACTATTATTATTAACTTAGTTCTACTTATTATATATGTGTTACCTTCTCAACACATGGCATTCATCTATCCTAATTCTCACAATGAATGACCTTTGTCATTTCACGAACATCTCATTATCTTAACTATGTAATACTCACAGTACTTAGCTCACTGAACATAGTACTTTTTCTTAACTATTTTCTCATCACTCAACTGTTTTCTAATTATCTAAGTGACTCAACATCACACTCAGATACTATATTCAACTCAATCTCATCTTAGTGCTCAACTACTACACAACTACAATAATTTTACTACAACCTCACTTGATCCTAAAATTCACCTTATCACTTAACATAACTCACTGAACTACTTAAAATAAGCAACTCAACTTCACTTATCTCATACTGTATTCTATTTACACTCACTCTTGATTAAATATTCTCCACAAGCTTCTGTCAGCTTCTATCTACAGCATCTTTTCTCCTGCTTTGATAGTTCCTCCTTTCCACCTCTAATAATCTACCGGTGTCTCTTTTCACCTTCTTGTACAAATTCAACGTAATGCCATTCTTTGTCTCTAGTTCATCTGTGTGTTCCTTTTCAACACTCAATGCATCTGCTTCAACATCAGATTTCCACTTAACATCTTCTGTTTCACTTTGTTTACTGACATACGAGTCCAGTATCTCTTCTTCCTCATTTTCTCCTACTTTTCCATCATGTACAACTGCCGAAATGCATGCCACTGTCTCGACATCTTGCATTTCTCCACATTCTCTCTTGTAGTCTTCACTACTTTTCCACTTTTCAATATTACTGTTAGGACATGACCATTCTCTGTCATTCCATAACCTACTTTTCCATTTATTCACTTCATTGTATCCTCTACAATTTTCATTCTGTCTTCCTCCAGAACTATTCCCTTGTTCTCTTCTGTACCATGGTCTACTATTCCAATGGTTTCCACGACTTCTATTCTCATCTCTTCCACTTCTAAATCTCCAATTTAAATCACTAGGTCTCTCATACCTAACTCCATAATCACTACTAGACTCTCTCATCACATGTCTATAGTTTTTCCAGTTACACCTATTTGTGTCGCCCATGTTCCACCTTGTATTTCTCCTATCCACATTTGGATTCTCTTTGTATCTTCCATACATCCACTCATTGGATCTTCTTGACTGAGTCTCATTAGACTTATCTCTATACTCCCTATTTCTCCAGTCTTCTCTTTGCTTCCACCATTTATTCTGATTTACACGACTATTATTCAATTCACTTCTTCCACCTGTGATTAAATATTTATTATGCGTCTCTACCAATCTCAATGGTTTATTTCTGAAGTTCTTCTTCATCGTTTTGTTAAAACTAGATTTCCTGTTATCTATATCATCTTTACCTTTTGTTACATCATCAGTGAACCTTACTGGTTTCTTCACATGAAAAGGTTTCTCATGTTCTGTTCTTCTTGTTAATATTCCTTTGTTCTTCATTTCAGTATTATTCTCACAAGTTTCTTTCGGTTTATCATTTGTTGCATTCTCGGTTCTCTCATTTTTAACCATGAATTTCAATCCTTTAATTTTCCCGATTATCACTGGTTTCACCGGTTGCTCCATTACCATGGCTTGCACTTCACCATTAAAGTGTTCACTCTCTAAATGTATTTTGGCTAAGGGAAAGCGTTTCACGCTTCCATCCCCTAACATACAATGTGTTTCTTCTCCAGTTAATGCCTCGTCATTTATCAATGATCGCTTCACAATACAACAGGTTGCGCCTGTGTCGTACATGCATTTTACATTGTTGATCCCATTAACTGTTACTTGATGCTCACTTTCATCCTCTAGACTGATACACTCATCACCGGCTCTTGTCATCATGACACTGGCTGCCATGTGCATATGTGTAGGTGGCATTCTGGTGTGTTCACCTTGTTCTTTTCCAACAACATCACCTATTCTCTGCATTTCACTTTCTTGCATACTCCGGTGTGCTCGATTCTCAAATATTTGCACTGCTGCTGCAGTGTGTTTAACAACACCTCTGTTTTTATGTGGACAGGAAACTGCCTTGTGATTATATTCTCCACAGAAAAAACAAGTAATCTTATGTCCAGTTGCAGCTTCTCTTTCCCTGCTGAACCCTCTGTTTTGATGTGTACCCTGATTTATCTTCACATCGCTTCTACTCCTGTTTAGGTTGTACCCAGACTGTTCCTTGGGTCTGTGTTCGAACGGTCTACTGTTCAACCTGTCGCCATGGAATTTCACATCTGGTTTTGCAAACTGCTCGCTGTATTTGTAACCGTGTGCTTCAATGTGTGATTCCGCACAAACTAACATGTCCTTCAAACTCATCTTGCCTTTCTCCTTTATAAACATACGAAGTTCAGTACTGCATGTCAGGTAAAACTGGTCTTTCAACAAGAGATCTTCCACTCCTTCATAAGTTCTCTCAAATCCCGCTTGTGCTAACCACTGTTGCATATACCTCCTCAATCTATGCACAAAACTAGAAGGTGTCTCTCCTGATTCCATTTTACTGGTTTTGAACTTGTTTCGATAACCACCTTCTGTCAGTTGAAATCTCTTCAAAAGCTGAGTCTTCAAACACTCATAATCTTGCACTTCATCTGCAGACAACCTTTGGTATACTTCCAGTGCTCTGCCTTCCAAATGTCTCGCTAACGTTAACGACCAAACTTCTTTTCTGATTTCATATGCCACACATGTTCTCTCGAATCTCAACAAGTAGGCATCCAAACAATCCTTGGACTCGTTGAATATAGGAAATTTGATATTCCTGATTCCTTTATTGTTTTCTCGGTGATCTCCCTGTTGTTGACCATCACCGATCCTCATGTAGTCATTGTCGTGCTCTCGGTTTTGTTCCCCTCTTGAATCAATTTCACGCATTCTCACTTGTGCTTCAAGTCTCTTTATTTCTAGCTGGTGTTCGCGCTGTTCTCTGGCTTCTGTTGCCAAGCGATTTTCTCTCGCTTCTATCTCAGCTGCTTCACGATTCAATCTGGCTTCTGCTTCAGCACTCCTGATTGCTTCCAATTCCAGTTCAGCCTTCTTTGCTTGCATTGCAGCCTCTGTTTCAACTTTTCTCGCTGCTGCTTCTGCTTCGGCTTTTCTCGTTTCTGCTTCTGTTTCAGCTTTTCTCGTTTCTGCTGCTGCTTCAGCTTTTCTCGTTTCTGCCGCTGCTTCTATCTCAATTTTCTTTAATTCAGCTTCAGCTAGCTTCGCCTCTTTAGCAATCTCCCTCTCAATTACTCTCTCTTGCCTTAGTTCCGCCTGTCTCTCTTTTATGAAGGCTTTCATCTCATCTCCCTCCATGTTCATCTGTTTGGCAATTTCCAACCAGGCTTCGAAATCAGTAACAGACATGCTTACTGTCTTACTTATGATTTTCCACTTGACACAAATATAGGCTTCAACGTGCACTATATAAATTTCTAACAGATAGAAATTGTTCAATTCTACAACAAGAAATTCAGTTCCACAAAAGCTAATATCTAAAAGTTTACACAACCTATTGTGCACTTTTCAATAAGCAATGTACTACTTCAACTCAGATGCCAATCAGTTCAAATTGTCTCTCTAATAATCACTAGCAACAATTGTTCAAAGTTTGCCACTATAACAATACTCAAATGACATTTTCAACTGTCTAAAATATCCCGGCGTGGGCCCCCACTATTGTCACTACCCCCTATATTCCGGATTTATTAAGTCTAGAATATTAAGGGTGAACTTTATGCTCAGAGGCTGTTGGGTGAATAATGGTATAATAGCAACCTACGACCTAGAACAAATGAGACTGTAATTAATATAAAGATATAATTTAAAATAACATTTCAGTCAATAAATGCAATTCAAAGAAAAGAATCTTATCTACCTATTTGTGGCGTATTAATTATAATAATATTATGTGTATTTCTTATCTTTCCACATCGTCCTTCTGGTGGATGTAGAAATGCTTTTCAACTTCCGCAGGGAATGGATTGAAGGGAAAGTTGAAGAAGGTCGCGATCTTCTCACTTGCCGTCAGTCCAGATTTCTCGGTAGTTGCTTGTCGATGGGTACTGTAGCTTGAAACAGTAACCCAGCGTGTTTCTCCTTCTTCCTCGGATTTCGTCGAGCATAGGAATTCACCCGTCGCTCAACCGATTCTTCCTCCTCGTCTTGCTGCAAATGTTTCACCACGGATCGCTTCAGAGTTCGATCCCAACTTCAACGTTCGACCGATTCGCAAATCGTCGCCAAGAGTCACACTGCTTCGCACAGTTCACTCGCTTCGCCTCGGAACTTCGCTTCAAACGTCTCAAAGTTCGACAGTGGGACAAGTCGACAACGTGTCGCTCTCCACACCCATAAATCAAGTTCCAGATATTCGAATTACCAACGACTGGCTCCGTATTTGCCGACAGACGCCATCGCTCGAAATATCTTTTCGACCCTCTCCTTGCTCAGCTCCATCGATGTCTGGGTATCGTTTGGCAAAATGTTTACCGTCTGCTTTCGTTAACGCTGCTTTCCGCCACTCCGTAATGTTGAGTCAATTGTTGTAGCGCATGTTGATTTCATTATTATTAATAATTGTTATATTAAGCCACAAATTATGATTAAATATATTTCTAAATACGCCACCAATTATCTAACTTAATTCTTACCTACATTAATCATTATACATAGCATTGTTTAATAGGTTTTGTTTGACAAGAAGCATTCAACCGCTACACTGTGGAGTGTATTTATGAGGAATTTAAAGCTCTTAGGATACTCTGCTGCAATTTGAAAGACTCTGACATAGATAGAATATGAAAAGCAATGGCAGAATGTGTTTAAGTAACGAGGAATGTAGTTCCTGTCTTAAACTCTTAATGGGAGGAATTTCGAGCCTGTGTTAATATATCCTTGCTACAATAATGACAATTTTCACATTTAGGCCTATATCATTTTAGTTAAATGTGGCTCAAATGAAAAAATTAGCGGATTTTGAGCAGTTGACTAATCTGAACAGTGTTTCGATTCTGCTGTCATACAAAACTGTTCAATAAACTAAATGCAGAAATTCAATAGACCTAAGTCACAGGTTATTGAATATGTTTGCAATAGAAAGAATGCATTCAGTCATTATTTGGACATATTATTCTCAAAGTGAATATCTCTGAGGTTCCTGATATGCCTCAATAAATAAATCAACCAGTTAGATAAATCAGTCAATCTGTGGCATAGACAATGGAGGTTTGGGGGGTTAAAACCCTCCCCCCCATTGGCTTAGAAAGAAGTTTTTAAAAAGGTTATTTATCCATCTAAAATGAGAAAAACAAAACAATTGTTTGTTGTAACAATTGTTTTTCTTACTTTATTCTATTTGTTACTTTATCCCCTTTTTATTTACTGTGATACTGTTGGGTTGGTGTCAGGAAGGGCATCCGGCCAGCCCATAACCCCCCCTCCATCATAAATTCCTGGCTACGCCACTGCTGTCAAATGTCAATCACCCAATATTCAGATTCTTCAAGCTTGGCAGCCCCAACTTAAATTACACTGTGTTGATAACAGAGTGGGTTCCAACACCATATAAATGTAAAGAATCTGAAGAACCTTCAGATTCTTTACATTTATATGGTGTTGGAACCCACTTAGGCTAGAACCGCTGGACCATCCTGAGTCCGACCAGTATACTACACTAATAATTGTTTGGAACCGTTTCACCATCACTCCTCACTCGAGTCCTCAGCCATGCATGCACGGCTCTTACAGTTACAGCCGATGCAGTTCACCAACCCCTTCTATACCTCCTCCTCCTCCTTCTCCTCATCCTCCTCCATCATCATTCCATCCTTTTGTTCTATGCTTCACAGACTCCAATTGCCAGCATCCACATCGATTGTCCAGCGATCCTTTGTCGGACCAGGTGTGTCAGCAACGTTGCCGACCACTGATGACTCAGTGCCAAGCGAGTGAGATAGAGTTTAATGAGTCTTTGACTTTCGAATCTGCATGCAACTATCAGTCGAGTAGTCGTGCTATAGACTGTTGCGCTCTTGCAAAGCCTGCCGCATGCCTCAATGACGTCTTGCAGCAATTGACTGAGTCAAGAGCCTTCTCAAGATCAACAAGTGTTTGGCGTGCCAACTGTTGTTGAATATGCTCTTTGTCACTGTAGACTGTATACACTTGCGCTATAACAATATAGGTGTAATGGCGCATTGAATCCGCTCTACTATATAGATTCTAAATAAACTATCAACTATGTATACGCTGGATATAGATCTTAAAATGAGGACATAACATCACTTGGACTAAGATAAGATAAGATAATAATATTCTTGAATAGACCAATTGTTATCCACATTTCAATGATTTCAGTGTACGGACAACCGTCGGACATTGTATAATAGACGCACATCCAACTGGCATTGATTTTGGTGGACGTTGTTCGAAATTTTGCGATTCTGGACGGAAGTTTGTACCATGCAGTTGGCCCAGTTTGTAAATGTTGATATGCATGGTTGATACATTCTCGGCATCCGTCAATTCTGGTCTGATTTAATGTTTACTAACGTTTCACTTTTCAATAAAAAGAAGAATTCATCCTTTGTTCACACGAGCTGATTGTGCGAATTGTTCGTCCGATAATTACTTTCATTTATTAAATTCATTTATTGCATTAATTAGTTCATTCATTAATTCACACTGTGCATGGGGTATTCGTCTTTTGTTCACCGTATATAGTCACGACTATTGCAAGCTCTACAGCATTGTGCATCAGATTATTCTCTCTTTCATTAATTCACACAATTCCATTCATTCGTTATTCATTCATTCATTTTCCATTCATTCGTTTTTCATTCATTCATTCGTCATTCATTCATTCTTTGATCTTTATACTGACCCCAAAATGTGGACAAGAGGTTAAAAGCATTTCCACATAAAATATCAGCATGGTAGGCTATATAGGGGCACGAAAAGTAGAGCGAGAATGAACAAGAAAAAGCTGTAATAGGGTCACCAGTTTACAAGCATAATGAAGGATAGGAATATAGCTGGAGGCGATTTCATGCAGTTCCATCCGGGCTAATGAGAACAGTTTTCAGATGCTTGTTTCAATCGTATATTATATTCCCCGGGTTATGGAACGGAGGTGGGGCGTGGGGTCGATAGTGCAGTGGTTGGTGCGCTCGGCTGTCAATCGAAAGGTCTGGGGGCTTCAACCCCATCAGGGCAGCAAATTTAGTTGAAGATTTCTGCGCCACGAGCGCCGTCTATAATAGCCAACTCGGTTGTATTAAATGAGTACATCAACTGTACACTGTTGGTGGGAAGTTGAGACGGTGAGGGAGAGGAGTGGCTCCACGCCTTCATATATGATGAGACAGAAACAAGTCGATTACACTTTATACTCCATGGCTGCCTGCTTGTTACATGTTTAGCGACACTGTCATATCAAATATGATTAGTGTCGCCCTCCTCCTTTATCCAAACTTGGGACTGGCACTAGTGGTGGAGTTACCCATGGCTGTCGTCTCAGGGCTGTTATACCTCTGCGTGACTATAATATATAGGGGTTGTTCATCTAAGATGACACGCAGTTTGTTTATTACATCAGACGAACTCTGTTGAATAATAATTAGTTTTATTGATTATTGCAGGCTGTCTGTTAGTATATACAATACAATATACAATACAATTGAACATTTATATAGTTAAGATATGATGTGTATTCTGTGTTCTTGTGAATTGTTTCAACTGCATAATTGTACGCTGTAGCCGGTTGCGGTCTGTCAACCGGATTGTTGACGAAAGGAACAATAATATTAATATTGACACGGAAAATATTTTTCAATTAATTTTATGACCTCGCAATGTTTTTGTACGTCATCAATGATTTAATACGTCATAGTACGATGTAGGCAAATTTTGCAGTCTAGTTGATTCATGCTAAACTGCCAGAAACAGTCAATGCTTACGTCATATGCTATTGATTACGTCATATACGAGATCTCCAAGTGAATAATTGAGTGATTAATTAATTAGCATGATAATAACTAATTATTCGATTCATTTTGTCTAATGAGAACTTGCTGTAGAAGAAGAATCTCTACTCAGCGTCAAATTTCTCTGGATAGGAAATAATCCTCCAGCAATTGATTCATCCACAGTTTATGAAAATGAGAAATTCCTTCGAAAACCGAATTAGTTCTTGTATTGTAGTGCTACAGCAGCAGCAGCATTCGATTGTTGCATGGTAAACGATGTAAGGCAAACACGATCAAGTACAGTTAAACAAATATCGCTAAAAAGGTCAAAAGGCGGCGGAAGAATACACGGTCGAGGACCTTCTTTCTTTCTGTCGAGACGATTCACCGCTCGCCTTCCTCTCGTCTCCGTTCGCCAAAGACGATTGGCAAATTGGAAAGATTCTCGGAAGCATTCTCTTCCTGCGACGGACTGGATCATCCTGCCATTGTTGTGGAAATGACGAACTCTATTGCGCCATTTTCGCTTCCACCGGGTGACAATGAACGCCCGGAGAGGAGTCGGCGGCGGTGGGCAGTGGGCGTGATGCGAATGCAACTTCGTCGTCGTCGTCTGCCGACCAACTTCCGGCGAAATCTATCGATTGCTTCTCCATGGTCGTCGTCTTCTTGTGTCCGCCGGCAATTCGCCAGGTCTTGTCGTCGTTGTCGTCGGTGGCGCTGGCGTCGGTGGCGGTGGCGGTGGCGAGGGCATTGTTTGTCGTCGTTGTCGTCTGCTAGCCGTGGTCTCATGAATTCACCAGCCGCGTTTTCGTGGCTGTTGCACGCGGTGCGAACCATTTGCCCGACGACGATGATGACGACGATGGTGATGATGATGAGCCCCCGTTTGGTCGTCGCGTTTTATGAGTGCAATGACGGCAGAGTCCTCCTTTCAGTCACCGACGGCGTTTGTTGGGGTTTTGTGTGCGGAATTGAAGCGATCGGAAGAGAATTGGAGACGGGAGATGGAAAAGAGAGAGAGAGAGAGAGCTGGGTGGAAAAGCTGGAAGGAGGGAGAATGACCTGGCGCTGCTGTGTCCGCCGTTCCCTTTTGTCTCGACGATTGACCGCCAGTGGTTTAGGCATTTCGACGAGAACATCTGCTTGTTGTTGGCGGAGATCGTGCGCCTCTCGCGCGCTCGCCTCTCCTTTAATAGGTGTCGCCATCTATCACGAGACGAGCAGGAGGAGGAGGAGGAGGAGATGGTGGTGACTGTCAGCGGTCGGTCGGCTAACTAATCGCGATTCATTCGTCTTCTTCTTCTTATACTTTTCAGCCTTTTAATTCGCTGGCGGTATACTAGGTATGCAGTCGTCGTCGTCGACTCAATGTTGCACTGGCATGGAACAGTGGCTGGCGATTGTGAAGGCTAATTGGTTCGCTTTTGTTGAAAGCAATTGCAGCGACTCTCTCGTTACTTGCTCAATTGGATGTCTTAATTGTAACTGGCTTACCTACTGACCTATTCTATTGACTGAATTGACTGACTAAGCGGATGACTGACTGCCTACATCTCTGCAAGATTGACTGGCTGGCGCTGCATGCCTCTGCGCCTGCTTGGCTGACTGATTCACCCACCATGCCTGCCTGCCTGCTTTCCGTCTGACTGACTGCCAGCTGCCTGTCTGCCCTCTGTCTGACTGGCTTGCGTAGTAGTGGCCAGTCTACCTTGTTTTTGCTTGTTAATAATACTGAATTAGTCTGATTGACTTCTCTCACACGGTAGCCGATTGACAGCCATTGATTGGTGAACTGTCGTTAAAACATGCACGGGTTCGAGTATATTCAATATATTAAGATCGGTTGAACGTTGATGGAGTGTCCCTCGCTAACGGTTTCAATAATATAATAATATAGGTCAACACATGCGCCATCGATTCATGCTAAATGTTCAGTATACACTGGCGCCTAATAAATGCATAATAATAATAATAATAATAATAATAATAGTTTTAATAATAATAAAAATAATAATAATACACACACCCTGAAGACGAGGCCTGACCCACCAGACATTCATTCTTCAATTAATAATAGTCCATAAGTCCCTGGGGGAATGAAGTACCTCAAGGCATAAAACAAAACAAAACAAAATAATAGTAATAATCATTGATACTTCGGGTAAAAAAATAAAAATAATAATAATGCATGCTGGACTGCATGTGATTTGAGGCATATGCAGGGACAGAGGGGGGCAGAAGGGTTGTGTTTGTGTGGTCAGGATGTCTGCTTCTTCTGCAGCAGATGTTCTTCATTATTCCTACGATATTATACGATATAATCACCGCTTCCAAAAAAGAGGCGCTATATAAATTCTGATTGGTTGATCATCGTCACTATTTGTTGTCATCATCATGATCATCGTCGTTATCATCATCATCGTCGTCGTTATCTTTACTTCTTCCTATTGCTGTTATTTCTTCCCGACGGCATAGTCTATATCCACGAAAAGACAGAGCTCTGCATGCTATAAGCAACGAGAGGCTTTATCGGTTGAACTAATATCTCCGCCAATTTCCACCCTCCTCCTCCTCCTCCTCCTCTTCCTCCTCATCCTTGACTTCCGCTCAGGGATTTCTTTCGCTCCACCGCATTCTATATTCCCGCTCACAATCATCAGACTAATTTGACAACCAACATCAGCAGCAGCAGCAACAGCAGCAATAGATGATGATCTCAAAATATCCTAAACGCCTCCACTTTATCCTCCTCCTCTTCCTCCTCCTCTCCAACTCTCCCCGAAACACATGGATCTAATTTTCGACGAAAAGCGGAAGAGCGAGATCGGCGTGTGATGGGTGTTTTCTGTATAATATGACTATTGAAGTAGGGAGTGCGGTTAAGCGTGTTCTAATCTCTTCAGGAGATGTGGCTTTTGTTTTCGACCACATCTCTCATTTGATGCTGATGACTTCTGACGGGCAGAAACTCGCTTCTGCTGCTGCTGCAGCCGATCATCACCGGCTCCTCTTCTTCCTCTTCTGCTTTTTTGATCTTTTGCGCCTCTTTGAGTTGATTGATTGAATCTGGAATCACGGATGCACGCGCTAGAGACGATGACGACGATGTTGGTGCAGTGGAGAGATTCAAGTCGTTGATTTAGACGAAACGATCGATCGGGTAATGGGTGGAATGGGGGAGTCTTTGCACTGCCATGGGGAGGAAGTGGCGAAATGGTTGATGGGGGAAACTGGCGGAGAGACGGGTAGAAAGACACACACACACACAGATAGAGACAGGCTGATAGACTGCAGGCAGAACAGATATACATGAGACAGACAGAGACAGACAGGCAGATACACAGACAGCCAGAGACAAACAGGCAGATACACAGCATGTTTTTTACATTATTCCTCTATGTAAAAAGTCAGAAGAATAAAAAGCATTAGAACTGCATGAATGTGTGTGTGTGTGTGTGTGTGTGTGTGTGTGTGTGTGTGTGTGTGTGTGTGTGTGTGTGTGTGTGTGTGTGTGTGTGTGTGTGTGTGTGTGTGTGTGTGTGTGTGTGTGTGTGTGTGTGTGTGTGTGTGTGTGTGTGTGTGTGTGTGTGTGTGTGTGTGTAATATATTGTCCACTTGGAACTGGAAGTCAGTCAATAAAAAACTGGGTCAGTCGTCCAGTCAGTAAGCCAGTCTTTCGGTCGTTCAGGCAGTCAGTCAGTCGATGTGAGTCAGTCAATTGGTCAGTCAATCAGCCAGCCATGCAGCCAGGTTGGTCAGTTAATTATTTTAGTCAGTCAATCGGACATCCATGCAGTAAGTCAACCTTCCACTAAGTCACCGTGTATACAATCTTTCACGCTTTCCCCCACTTTTCATTCCATCAAGTTTTTCTACGTTTTTCCTCTCTTCCGCTTCTGACTTTTCTCCATTCTTCCGCACATCAGCATCTCGTATACGATATACATTCGCATCCTATCTCTGCTTCCGCTGGATTTATCCGGCTGTCAAGATGTCAAGAGAGATTGTCCGCCGCTGCTGCACTCTCTCCCCCTACCGTCTATACATCTCTCTCCAGGCGTTTGCTCCTTCCGTCCATACATCCCTCTCTCCCTCTCCAGGCGTTGCTCTTCGCTGGCGATTCCTTCCTTGTCTTTTCCGTCCTCCTCCTCCTCATCCATCGCTGATCTCCGTGATCGGATCGAACGCCAAATCCAATTTCCAGACTTGGGAAACGATCGGCTGCTGACTCAACCCGATCCCGAGTCATGGATGGCCGCCCGCCGGCGGGGCTTTGAGGCGCCGGCGGCCGGTGTGGTGCGGTGTTGGGTTCCGAGCGAAATACGTTCCTACTGCAACATGTTGTTGACGCTGCTGTGGCTATAGATTTAGATTCTAGTATCATTGCAATAACGTCGCTGTAATTGTAGATTTATTGTGCGCGGGCTCAAGAGAAACGACCAGAGCATGCAGTCAGAATAGATAGTCCTTATAGGGGCCTACAGATTGCTACCATGCAGGTAGAACGGTGACACAAATTAATTCTTAAGTGGTACCGGTAATAGTCTAAGACCGAGAACAGGGCATTAGTTTATCTACGAGCGCTGCGTCCTGCTAGACAGCTAGAGGGTTCGTCCAGCGGGTATCTGAGTCCAGTTGTCTGAGAAACTATAGGGCTATAGCTATATTTAAATGAGCCATAGTGCAAGTGCTAACTATAGTGGAATACCTGACGTCACCGCATTGGTGTATATAAACAGATATGAGGTGATGGGTCATGTATGTATATCTGCCATGCAATGCGCATGCGTGGAGACTCAACGATTATAATAATCAGTTCGTTGTTAAATGACATCAGCGTCGACGGTTTAGTAAAACGTATACATACACTTTAAAATTAGTTATGAACTCTCGGTGCATGGGAGAACAGACGGCGAGGGATAGGACTGCATGGAGACTTACTCGTATACGTGATGAGGTCAAGGAAAGCAAAGCATGAGATTCTACTCATTTATATAGCTCTTGTGGCCGATCTCTGACCTTGTATACCCAATAATCCAAGTGGCGTATATCTCAGTATTCATTGTATACGCAGGCGTTAGAAAAAACCATTCGATTCTGGTTTTCTGTCGTTAAGTCGGGAGATCTCGGATTGGTCAGTCGGTTGTACAGGCGCTATATGAATATACGATGGTTCTCAGTGGCTTTTCATTTTAGATCTTCCGCCTTTGTTTTCGTTGGTTTTTTACTGTCATTTATCTATATTATAAGGCAGAAATTCCATATGTTTGTTTGTTTGTTTATTTATTTGTACGCTTTTACTCTCCCCTGCAGAATAGGCTCGGAAATGAAACAGCGTCGGTTTAAAACAATTATTGATTTCGATTCTTACCCAAATTATAAGGTCATCGCAACTATTTTCAGGTTTTAACTCACTTTAAAACAAGAAATATTTGCGTTTTAAGACAGATTTCACCAATAAATGATAACGCTGGCATTTTGGTGAAGAGTCTACTCCGCATGACGTCATACCCGCCCAGTAATAATATCCGTAGCGCTCCGCAGGGACGGGTTACGTTTGGCTTTTTGGAGAAGCGAGGTGGGGTGGAGGGTTGGCGAAAACCCGAAATTTAGCAGTCAACGATGGGTACCAGAGTGGGGAAGTGTTTAGAACCCGAAATTTCACTTTAGAACTCGAGTTATTAGCGTTTTAAGACAGAAGCGTTTTAAAACAGATTTCATCGCTCACGCGTTGGTAAACAGTATCGAGCTTCAGTAATAGAGTCTACAGCCCGAATGACGTCATACAAGCCCAGTAATAATTTCCCTAGCGGGGCGTGTTACGTTTGGCTTTTTGGGGAAGCGGGGTGGGGTAGAGGGTTGGCGAAAACTCGAAATTTAGCGGTCAACGTTGGGTACCACAGGGGAGTGGTGTTTAACACCCTAAATTTCCCGGGCAACGCCGGGTTACACATCTAGTATCCAAATAAACCTCAGCCAATAATTTGGCATTTGATCACACCTTTGCATGACTGACACGAGGCATAATGCAGATTCTCATCCTATTAGAACCGACCTATGCCACGGAACCGATTTCGCACGTTAACAGATTTCGCACCACACCGGCGGCGGTCCGTTGTTTCGTGGGCCTTTAATCCGACGACGACGTCCGTTATATTGTCCGGCGGACTTCGATCGGATCAGTCCGTTGAATCCAGAACCACGTCACCGGTTAATGTTCCGCAACGCTACCACCGTCCGTCCGTCCGTCAATCCTCCGTCCTCTCCTCCTGCTCCTCCTCCTATCTTCGTCTTTGACTTTGAAGATCCGGGGGATGTCCGGCGATTAGCCCTGACCCCCTCCCTCCCCGTCCATCCCTCCCCGTCCGCCCGGCCGGACATCAAATGACCCTTTACTCCCACGGGTCGAGAGCCCTGTAGGAGGCCAGGACGGAGGAGGAGGGACGTAGAACATAAAGAGACTGCCCCCGCCCCTCGTATACTACTCCTGCTACTGATGCTGTGATATAGTGAAGTATATGTATATACATGCATATATATGTATATATCTACCTCTCCACTGTTTATTGATGACCTCTTGTAGTCTTGCAGCGCTGCACGTTTTCCATTCAGCTCCACCGCTTAAGCGATGCCGGGCGTGCTCGAGCGATGACTATGCATGCTCATCCCCGGACCTGCTCAGCAGGGTAGGGTGGGTGTTTTGGTGGGGGTGGATATAGTGGTCACGGCGACTGGGGGTAGATAGAGGTTTGGGGCCAAACCATCATACCATGAAGATTGATTGAAATATTTGCTGGGTTGTTCTAAAGTATGGATATCCACCGCCATGTATATATCCAGAGGGAATCACAGTGTATACTCATGATGGCTGCTTTGGATATAGATTAAAGCAGTGGTTCCAACCTTTTTTGACTTATAAGGGCCACTTTTTCTTAGTTTGATGACATGTGGGGCAACTAGGAGTTAAAATTTGCAACTTGGGGAAAATAAACGTAACAGTATTAAGCGAATCTCCTACATTTATCAGTTTATTTTATGCTTTTATCCATAAATTTACTGAAAGCATATAAAATTGTTAAAATTTAACCAAAATGCAATCTGTGATATTATTTATAAAGCATCCAAATCAAATAATTGTAGTAAAAAACAATTATGCATTCCATTATGCCCAAATTATAATTTTTGCATTCATTTTTGAAAATTTGTTGAGGGTCATTTCTTGAGGCATGGCGGGCCCCTTTTGGCCCGCGGACCGCGGGTTGTGAACCAGTAGGTTAGAGGATACAGGTGAAGCAGTTATGTCAGATTTCTGCCGTGGAGGGGTGCTGAACTCACGACCTCTTAGTGGTCAATCCAGCAGACTGGCCACTTCACCACCACTTCCCCTATAAATGAGATTTCATTAAGGTTCATCTGCTTCAAACCAATTTCACAAGATGCCTTTGCATCTGCCCTCCCTCCCAACCTATTTTTGCCACTCTTGGGTCTTGACCTCGAAACGAACTGAACCTGTCTACGGATTTTGTTTTGACTGAGCACTGGTGAATGCGCTGGAGCCTAATGAAATACAAATTTTTAGGGCGGTATAGTAGATATCTTGAGATTATGACCAGGAATTGTTTGGAATTTCAGTGACTTCACTTGGCAGCACATCTGCATCTCTGTCTGTCTGGTTGTCTCTCTCTCTCTCTTTATCTGTCTCTGTCTGCCTGTGTAGTCTGTCTCACTATCTTTTTTGTCTCTGTCTCTCTGTGTGTCTCTCTGTGTGTCTCTCTTTCTGTCTCTGTCTCTTAAAGCGACGCTATGTAATTGTATAATAGGCTTTGGGTGCAGAGCATTAGTGATTGAAATCAGTCCACAAAGAAGCATTGAGCTGTACCCTCCCATATTTAATTATATTCAAAGCCACATTATTATGCATGCTTATTGCTGCCAGACATAACACGTTGTCTTAGGTCAATAGGAACATGGCCCAGAGAAAGTGCCTCTTCCTCCAGACATTCTTGTTGTCATGGAAACGTGGTCCAGAAACGTGTTTCAATCTGACAGCATGCAGTGTACTTACTCGTTGTCAAGGAGACGTTGCCTCGAAACAGCGTATATATATATATATATATATATATATATATATATATATATATATATACATACATACATACATACATAGGAACGGCGATCTTTAACTGCGGGAGACGCCATGGCATGGCCACCGTCTTTCATGAGAGGAGAGTAGTCACTATGATAGTCAATGCTTTTGCTAGAGCACTTTGGGGATTCCCCGTCGAGCGTGCGATCAATATATGATTGATTGAAATGTCGATTGATGTTCCGATTGTTCGCTTGACGGATTATTGGATGGACCGATGGAGGGGGTGGTTGAGGGTGGTGGTTGTGTTGGGAGAGGGGCAGTGTTATGATGATGATGGTCGTATACTTATATAATCTGGAAGTGGTTGAACGGGGGATTACGCTTGGGAATTTAAGGAGAAAGGGAAGGGATGCTGGAGGATGGGAAAGATTCCAATGGATTTAGTCATGCAATAATTTAAGACTTGGGGATACAATGAAGTGTCGGAAGCTATATATAAAGTAGTGTTAGTGTAGACAAGCAAGCAGCTTATAGTTAGTACAGCCGACAACAAGGACAGCGTTAAACAATATGTATAACTGTTAAAGGAAGTTCGTTTAAGGAAAGTATACAGGAACAAAAGCGGAACCGACAGTATAACTCCTTATTTCCATACTATAGCGTATAGAAAAACAACTTCAACAATTGATGTCAGTTGTTTCCACACAAAAGTAACTTAAACTGATTCAGCAATAGCTGTTATAGAGGAGTCTCATCTATGAAGAAATAGTATTATTATATGTGCATGTATGTAATGTATGTATGTATGTATGTATGTATGTATGTATGTATGTATGCATGTGTATGATTGCATGTATGTATGTATATTTATGGTCATTTATATAGCGCCGTGCAAAGTTGCAAGAACCTCAAGAAAGCACTAAACAGATAGCTATATATGCACTTACTAGTAAGATCCACTTGTATAATGTGGATGGATGGATCCAGATTTGACCAGGGTCTATGGCAACAGAGGCCGTTACCCTGGACAGAAATTTGCTCGGCGAATTACAGCACTTAAGAGCTTTTGTATAATGTGATGATTATACTACAAAGTCATCCTTGCGTTTAACTTTGCTCCTCGTCTCTATAGCTTTGTAGCAATACACGCGGCAATATACCATATCAACAAGTTTACTTTATTCGCGGTTCATCGCTTAGTTCGCATGTACCTCTGACAGCTCGACGAGTTCATGGGTGGGGAAGGAGACCTGTCCCATTCCAACCCCTGCAGGCGACTAACAGGGTCGTCGAACGACCTTCCAATTGCCGATGGTGCTTGGTACGAATCGCCCCACAATCCCCCTTCCCCCTCCCAGTGATCGCCAGCGCTAATTTTCGTTCAACAAGGACCGACTTATTTGTGCTTATTATAAGCACAGAAATAATTAACGTTGTCTTAATTAGGTTGTTATTGCAGTCTATGACCAGGCCTGCATCAACATTCATAATTCATTTTGTTAGCACAAACAAGATGAGAGGTCCGAAGCAACAATGTATACCCAGCTATTTGCACACAAACATTTGCAAATATACACGTAATTAATATTTTTATAGTATATATATATGTGTATATATATGAATACATCAATCAATCACATAAATTTATACTGCACCCATTCAAGATCACTGCTCAGAGGTGATCCCAGCCCACTCCTGAATGGTGAAAATGCATCATGAATAGCATTAAGAAGACGATAGAAAAGCTGCAGCAGTGTTTTATGTTGTACTCAATGCAGACATCCGTCCATTGTACTTAATGTTTAAGATTTAGTTAACTATAGTTAAACTCTTCAGATTTTACCAATATTTTTTGTATACTAAACCAGTTGCTTTGTTTTTCATGTGCACATGCATAGGTTACCCTGTCAGCCGACTATGTTTCATTTGTAGATGTTATATGCTTTGCAGAGAGCAGTAAAAATGTGATTATGGTTCTATTTAATGAAATATATATATATATATATATATATATATATGTACACTTGTCTGTACATAGTAGCTATGTATACACATAAAAATAACGTCAGAAACATGAATATACATAAGTTTATATATATATATGTATAATTGTATATATAATTATGCAAATATGCATATAATTATATTGTTTTTTACATTTAATCATGTCTATGTGTATATGTATATATAGATGTGTAATATTATTTATGTATATACAATACTTGCCATTATTCGGTTGAGGGAGTTTGGACAGTGACTATCAAAGATCTTCTCTATAACGTGGACTACGTATATATGTGTGGGTGTGATGTATTATACGTTTGATGTTGAAAGTTGAAAAGACGGTGGTGCAGAGCGGGTTAGACGTAAAATGAGCATTAAGGCACGTTTTTCTGCAGGTGAAGAGGGATGAGGAGGAGGAGGAGGAGGAGGAGGAGGAGGAGGAGGAGGAGGAGGAGGAGGAGAAGAAGAAGAAGATGTACTTATATATATGAACAGTATATTAGGGGCATCTTTTTGACCTCAGTTCCGACAAGAACTTGTGCCAGCTAGTTAGTTGATAAATGATCTGAACATTAATTGTGTATAAGTACAATAGTACATGTATAGTGGCCTGTCTTTCAGAAGAACCGTTTTCAATGCAACTTCGGTTCATTTCTAAGTTCCGTTATAAGTGTTGGTTAATATCATTTTTTAGGGAAAGTCGTTTCTGCCGACGAATCGAAGTTTCATGACGATTTATATTGTACATGCATTGCAGTCCAATACATAATACAATAACACACACACACACACACACACACATACATATATATATATATATATATATATATATATATATAGGCCTATATATATATACACACGACATCAAAGTCGGGAGACACGGTGCTTGGATGAGTAGGCCTATTTCTGAGTGAGTGATGTTGAGAAACTGAGGTCATTGCCACGTGAGAAGCATAAATGAAATGGAGTTTTAAAAATGCATGTGTAATACTGTGTATATATTATACAGTGTATATTGCCTGCAGTTATACTTGGAGAGATTTGTGGCCCGAAATTTACGAACACAAGGGAGTTGATGAAGTTTTGAGGCGTTACTTAGGAAATTTTGAAAGTCCATAATTTGGAAGATTTCTGCTTATCCTGTTCCATTAGCGGATGATTTGTCAATTCAGCTATTAGTATATATATATATATATATATATATATATTAGTATATGTTTATACTGGCCGTATATATATATATATATATATATATATTAGGGTGGCCCACAATTAAAAAGTTTCGAAATTCAATTCTCCACAAGGCTGCTCTTGTTCCATATGCTATTGGTGAATTATTTGCCAAGTTTGAACAAAATTGAACAATGTTTACTGGTACCAATTTTCTGCAACATTTTAATTAGGCATCGAAACATTTAAAAAATCGCTTTTCGACAGTACTCCAAGGAGCCGTGCAATTATCATCACAGATGTGTCTATTAAATCAGTCTATTAAAGCTATTGGGCCAATGTAGAATCAATTAGTCTTACAGAAATTGAAATATGAAATATAACATGAAGCATTGTAGATATTCTCAATCGTTCTTAGAAATTTAGATTTAACCTTGATAAGCAGACTTTGGCTAATTCTTGACTCTGAGTAATAAGAAGATCAAACAGTCTTAAAGAGATCTCCTTCTGACATACACCTCCATTAGAATGTGGTGTATGGTCGAAGGATTTCCTGTCCAGGCATTTCATGATAGACCCAAACTAGACCTATGTCACAACACATGCCTCCTGGATAATGGCCAACATGTGATAAAACTCATTTTTTTCATTTTGTGGTATGAAATTGTAAATAATTACTGTTTAAATTACATTAAAACAATAATTTGTAAACAATTTAAGTTTTAAAGATATTTAGATATTTTTAGCAAAGATATTAGACTATAAGGTCTTTTTTTTAGTGGCTATTGTTTTAATAATTAAACGACTTTTACTAAAATTTGCAATATTCCCAGCATCAATAGTCAAACTTGTCATATAAGGCTAGCATGGCTGCATGGCAATGAGGTAGGCCTGCGATTTAAATAAACTTGACTGTCATCTAGCCTATTATTCAGGCTGTTTATCTTTTTTGAATTAAACTCAATTATTAACATGGTTACTAAAGAATTTTGCATTCCAATAATTATGCAAACTTTAGATGCATTTTTCTCAGATTTGAAATTTGAACAGCTGAATCATATTTTGACTCAACCTAGACAAAGAAAAATGATAGTGCAATAAAGTTTGTCATTTTAAAAGCAGAGACTTACTTTAAAACTGTGTAAGACACAAAAATTTGCACACAAAAATCGATTTGAGCCTGGTTTGAGTCAGATGGTAATTACTACCATGCAGTGCTTCATCTAGATCCCTGAGAAATTTTTTGAAGTCTTTCGGGTAGAAATTTTCAAACATCAAAGTAAATTCCGTAGGCTACTTTAAAATGTGATGACCTGTTTCTTTCCTTAAAAATTGCCACAAACAATCATGATCAATTTCATACTTTTAAAGGTGATGACCTTTTTCGTACATCAATGCTCTGCTGCCAGAAAATGTTTCATTTCAACAATATCCTTGTGTCAACAAGACCTGTCAAATCTTTCAGGAGGGATGGAAATGTTACGTATATAGTTTTTCTTGGGGTCAACATTACGTGGGCCCTATGTCCATGTAAACAACAGCTCTAGATTTTCTCTGTGGGAATGTCATTCGGAGATGCTTCAACGATTAAAACTGATTGCCTAGGTAGCACCCATTATTACTTTCATGACCTAACCAATTTTTAGTCCATTATCTTAATGAAATATTAAATTCTTCAGGATTTCGCCCATGTTTTGTGTCTGTCTAGAAAGAATGATCTTTAGCTTCCATAAGAGCCAACAATATTGGGAGCTTCTGGATGATGCCATGCTTCTGTCATATAGTATGAGCCATTATAAGACAGAGTCAAGAGACCAGCATTAATCTTATATCATATGCAAGAAGTGCTGAACAAATTACTGCAAAAATACTTGATTTATATAAATCAGCAGTATACAGAGCATTTAGAAGTGAACAATCCAATTATATTTGAAGCAAATTGGGAGTAAAAAACCTTTAGTTTATTAGCTGGAGGGAAAATTTTGAAATTTTCTCCCATTCAGCAACTGTTTTCTAGCACAAAGAACTTGAAACAAGCTTATATTTGTGTATAATCTTATAATTCTTTATTTGTTTAAATACAGTTGACATCTTGATTATGATTTAGAAAGATGGTAACCTGGAGTACATGAATGCTGCTGTCAATTCATAATGTAGCTGCTAAAATTTCGGATGCACATTTTACGTGAGTCCTATATAAAAGTTCTCAAAAATTGGCACCTCTAAACATGCTCAGATCTCTTCAATTTTTTCAACTCAGAGTCTTCTAGTCAAGTGGAACAAGGGCAGCCTTGTGGAGCAGCATATTTTGGGAAAAATATTTTTCACATGTAAGTTTGGGCCACACTAATATATATGCTGTTGATAGAGTAACTGTAACATAGTTTTAGGCCCAGCTATTTTATAGGAAGTGCTCTTTTCTTCTTAATTTAATTAGTTAAATAGAATTGGATCTAAACGACTCAGCTATTTTAATTAGGAAATTTTGAAAGTCCATAATGACTGTTCTCCTCCTCTTGATGTATTAGTTAAATTTAATTTGAATGAATTTAATTTAGTTTAATTTAATTTAATTTCACTGCTTGTTAAATTCATTCGTTAAGGGTTAAATTCATGCAATGCAGACGACTTGTTGGACGTCAGGTCAGGCATGCATCTCTCTATCTCTTAGGAAACTAATCTTCTGTATAATTAATTAATTTATATTAACTTGATTAAACCTTGGTTTTGGAGCGCCATCGGTTGATGCCTTGTGCACTCAACACTGGCGCTATAGAAGTTTCCGATTACAATTACAAGAAGACGACGCTCAGAATTAGTCTGATGTCGTCGTTAAATTTCGTCATGAATTCTTCGCTGACGCGGTATATTATATATCTATATAAATAAAGAGAAGATTCTGTAACGTGTGTCTGTCTGTCTGTCTGTCTGTCTGTTTGTCCGGAATGCATTTCAACAGTTTTTGAGCTATTCACTCCAAACCTTCACTACTGTGTAGGTCTCGGCACGAGACGCAAAGTCGAGGGGTTGGCGATTCTCTACCACCATGGGGGCCAGGGTGGGGAGCGAACCCCCCAAATTGTTTTCCAAATTTTTTTAGCCATTTATATGAATTTTTTTTCCTGGATAGAGGGCCATCAGAACCACCCGGATCAGTAGTTGGTGAATCTCTACCACCAAGGGGGCCAGCGTGGGGGCGAAAACATTAAGATGGTTAAACACCTTCTTAAACGCTTCCATGGTC
The DNA here is from genome assembly GCA_949752735.1 of Lumbricus terrestris. Taxonomy (NCBI): domain Eukaryota; kingdom Metazoa; phylum Annelida; class Clitellata; order Crassiclitellata; family Lumbricidae; genus Lumbricus; species Lumbricus terrestris. Next base: position 54,527,424 of record OX457044.1, read on the forward strand.
ATTATATAAATGGCGAGAGCTGCTAATTTAATTTTAACGAAAATCCTTATTTCACGGGTGGCGTACTGGTGCAGGTCGGTGTGGTGGGGTGAGGTGGGAAAGAGGGTGGGGGGCGGGGAGAGGGTTAGGAGAATGGGGTGAGGGGGAATTTTTCCTGGAAACCCTAATTTCACCGTTTTCACGGATGGCGTACTGGTGGAGGTCGTAGTGTGGTGGGGTGGGGGAGCGGGTGTGGGAAGAGGTGGGGTTGGAGGAATTTGTCCCTAAACCCAAATATCGCGGGTGGCGTACCGATGAAGGTCGGAGTGCGGTGGGGTGTTGTAGAGTGGGGATGGTATGGGGGTGGGGGTGGGTGAGGTTGAGGGGGTTGGGATCGTGGTGGGGTAGGGGGTGGGGTGAAATGGGGTGGGGTAAGAGGTGTGGTGAGGGTGGTGAGGGGTGGGGTCGGGGTGGGGTGGAGGGGTGGGGGTTTTGGGTGGAGGGGGTGAGGGTGGGGTGGAGGTGGGGGTTGGGGTGTGGTGGGGTGTGGGGTTGGGGTGAGGGTGGATGGAGGGGTGGGGTGGGGAGTGGAGGGGTGGGATGTAGGGGGATGGGGTGGGAGTTGTGTTGGGGTGGAGTGGGGTCGGAGGGGGTTAGGGGTGGAGTGGGGGTGGAATGGGGGTGGAGTGGGGTGGTGGGGTTGGAGGAGGTTGGGGTGGAGGGCTGGGTTGGGTGTGGGGGTGGGATGGGGGTGGTAATTTTCATGAGACCCAAATTTCTCGGGTGGCGTACTGGTACAGACCGGAGTGTGGTCGGGTGTTGTGTGGTGTTGTGGCCGAAGCGGGTCGAATCCTAAATTTCCCGGGCAACGCCGGGTACCCCAGCTAGTATTTACATATGTATACACTTAAGTTTATGTTCAAGCCTTAAAGTTTCAACGGGGTGGGTGGGGAGGTGCGAGGGGAACTCGGGAGAGGGCGTTTAACGGTTGAGAGGCTTTTGGACAGTGACTATATATAGATCATTCTGAAAGGGAGTGTCGGGTATTTATTGGTTAAAGAAATGTGAGGGCTTTCAGAGTTGAACAACTTAAACTGAACATTCTTTCTTTCTTTCTTTCTTTCTCCTCCGTCAAGTGTTCACCGACGATGAGGCTCTAACAAAACTTCTCCATTTCGGCCGGTCTCTTGCGAGTTCTATTGCCTTTCTTAGCTCCAATCCTCTGTCTTCTATGTCCTCCAGTACGTTATCTATCCATTTCTTCTTTGGCCGTCCTCTACTCCTCGTTCCTTCCACTTCTCCGTGCAGCGCCTTTGCTGGCATTCTTCCGCTCTCCATCCTGATCACATGTCCATACCATACCATCAAACTGAACATTAAGGAGAGTTTTTATGTTTGAAGTTTTCCAGAAGAAGCGGTGATATATAGGAGTGCATGGGATGATGACCTTTTTGATTTTGTAATTTTCTGACCACAGTTCCGACAATTGAGCGTCGAGCTCCCAGTCCCTGTTGCTCGTCTAACGTTTTATGGTGCCTGTCTTCAGGAGAAGAAGGAACAAGTTTCAATAATGTGCAATACAATAGGACTGTATACATTGACATTGCCTGCCTTCCAAAGTCACAAGTACACTCGCACACATCGATGTCGTGAGGTGATGGCCTTGCATGCACAAGGTTTTGTTATTCAGGCCGTTAATTACCGCAGCTGAATGATCGCCCGTGCTCTCTGCGTTATGTTTAATAAATAATAATTACGGAATTCATTATTTACAAAGTCTGCTCTCAGTCTCTTTTGCTCGTATACCTCCACTATATGCGGAACTGCTTTTTCGGTGGTAAAACCCTGGACCTGTAATGGCCTCCTCTTGACGCTCCCCTCCCTTTCTAGAACTCCTCAGGCATTTCTCTCTCATCGTAAGACGGTTTTATTTGGCCGCGCTGAGGTTGGGAGCGCCTCTGAGTAGGGCCCTTGAAGAGGCGCTATACAAATGCACTTGATTAATGAATGAATAAATAAATAAAGATAAACCAAACTATAGAAAGAAAATGTCCTTTTCAATGAGTAAAGATTACCACAGGAGTTCGCAAAAACAGGTTATTATTATTTTTGCTTTAATGACAGAAGAAGTTCTTAGGTAAAAAATGTTGCTTTTTGCAATTTGCAATGACGGTTTCGGAAGGTGCCAATTCTGATTAATCAGTCTGTGGGACAAAATCCGGTGCAGACTTATTTCCGATTAGAGAATCCGTCGCATCCTAAACTCGTTCAAACCATTGGATGAGTCTTTATTGAACGGCTGTTTATGGTGGAATTGTTATGATAATAATAATAATGATAATAATAATAATGATAATAATAATAACGATTAGGTGCCGTTCCAGATGTTTTTATTCTGTTCTTAATTAATATTTAAGTCCCTGAGGGATCCTAAATACCTCGGGGCAAAAAATAAAATAATAATAATAATAATTAATAACAATAATAATGATATATACAGCGCCAATACAGAGGCGCTGCTCACGAAAACTGGTGCAATCATACAGAAATAAGATGATGTTTCTGATGATTTTTTGTCATCATGACGACGGTCCGTTGTATACATTGAATATAAATATTATTATTATTGAAGGCTGTCTGTTCTGGGAGTAGGCCTATCGTTAAGATTTATGTCTTAGAAGTTAGAACTGTCATAATTTGCGTTCGTGTGAATTATTTCAATTGCATAGCTGTACCGGTAACCGGTTGCTGTCTGTCAACCGAATTATTCAATAAAATTATATTATTATCATTTTCATCTTTTAAAATTATAATTAAAGAGGACATGTCAATAGAGAGACACATGCTGTAGATGTAGAATTCTATATAGTATACGCCTCTTGCTATATACCTGCCTGCCTGGGACCATACTTTCTGACTGACTGACTGACTGACTGACTGGCTGACTGACTGACTGGCTGGCTGACTGACTGACTGACTGGCTGACTGGCTGGCTGGCTGACTGGCTGGCTGACTGACTGCCTGACTGACTGACTGACTGACTGACTGACTGACTGACTGACTGACTGCGACTGCATGTTCTGGCCATCGTTATCTCGTCCCACGGGAGCTGTATGAAATGGAATCTCAATCGACCGATAGAGAAAGACAGACAGACAGACAGATAGAGAGACAGACAGACAGACGGACAGACAGACGAGACGGTCGGACGGACTGGATGAAGACTTAATCTAGTTATTTGCATAGGTATACACAATCCATCATCTGTATATGCATGCATATAACGGTCAATACACGAGGACTTATTTTATCTACCCACATTCATACATATACGCACATATAGATAGTAGATATATACATACACAGCAGGCTATATATATATGCACATAGTATATATATATATATACGAATATACACAGTGGATATATGGACATAATATGTATGTTAATACATACTATATTGCTTTGCCATGGTTGGACTATACTATGCCATAGATGTGTACTGTACATACCATATATCAGCGCTTCTCCTGCCATGCATAATGCATATCCGTATATATATATATATTGTATATATATATATTGTATATATATATATATTGTATATATATATATAAATATATATAAAGCTGCATGTCTGCAACTGATCGGGTTCCGATAATCTGCATCGATTGCAGAGAACAGCAGCAGCAGCAGCAGCAGCAGCAGCCATAGCATCATCGTCGACATCATCGTCGTCGACATCGTCCTGTCCAATGTCCGACTGCTATTTGTGTTTCCACTTGCCTCATAACCTACCTCCTCCTCCTCCTCGTCCTCCTCCTCCTCCTTCCTCCTCCTTCCTCCTCCTCCTCCTCCTCCTCCTTCTGTTTCGTCGACCATGCGTTCCCCTCATCAACATATCGATCCCATCCGTCCGTCCGTCCGTCCGATCCATTCAACGGAGCATCATCATCATCATCGGCCGCCCGCCTCGGCGCCGCCGGGGAGGAGACACCGGCCGCCGAACGGACGGACGGACGGACCACCGATGGCTCCACCAGATACTAATACACTTGGCCCGTCCGTCCGTCGGTCCGCCCGCCCGTCCGTCCGTCCGTCGGTCCGCATGCAGTCCCGCATGGACATGCAGTAAATCTTCGGAGGATCCGCCGGAAAGAAGCGGATGATGCCGCCGTTAACCCGCAGTATTAATATTTCTACCTAATTGACGCCGATCATATTTGTATTGGACGCAATTACTGCTCGTCCCACGTCCGCCCACTCTCCCCCACCTCCACCCCCCCCCGCCAGACGACGCCACCGTGTGAAGGATTGCGCAGATTTTCGTCCGGATTAGTGCACCTTGCGGGCCGCTGTTGCCCAGGGTTTCCCCTTCCCCCTCTAGGAGGTTGGTTGGTGGGAAGGTGGGTGGGTGATGGGTGGGTGGTTGTCCTGCAGGCGGTGAATTATGATATAGGGATTAACCCACTGTTGGAGTAAGCGAGATGCGGGAGGACGTGAGCAGGAGGAGGAGGAGAAAGAGGAGGAGGAGGAGGAAGGAGGTTGCACGTTGCGGATTGTAGGAGTTGTTGCAAACCATCCATGGTGGACGGTGTTGTGTTCTTGTCGGGTGAAGTTTGTGTTCTGTTTGAAAGCAGATGATGATGTGAACAATCGAAGTTTGAAAGTTGAAATTTGAAATATTATTAATTATATCACTGAAGAGATGCCGCCATTTTAGTTGTACAAAAATATAGTATCATATGGTAAAAAAATATGTAGTAAAAATAGTATTTGTACAATAACAAAACAGTAAATTATGCTAATTGTAATATATAGTTTCAGATATTATAATAGTAAATGATAACATTATTTATGATCATATAATAGTACATAATATCGTGGTATATAACAGTTCATGTCATGCAATGATGTAAACCGCAACTAAAAAATTTATCAATTTTTTGATACAGGCTTAGCACTGGCACTGGCATGGTGCAACCAGTTGCGGAGTTACCTAACATTTACTCACCTCTGTACTATTTATTGCAATGGCATGCAGGGATCAAACGTCAGCAGAACAATGCGATGAGTAGTGAAAACGGTTTAAATACTCTAGATACATTAGTTGACAATATATAGGCCTACACATGTTTTACGTCTAAGATAATGTGCACATTAATAATATCGATTGCTGTCAACTATTAGAGCATACACACAACTTTGCTTGTGTCTATAAAAAAATAATAAAATACGATTGGTCTTGAGCTGCAGTGTAATAACAAGATGGCCATCATTAAAACTATCATCGTTAGTTATTTATTTGCCTATGCAGTGAGCCAATAATGAAGGTATTTCTATTGTCCTTGGGCAATTGACCCAATGCCAAACAATGCCGAACAATGCACTTAGGCCTAATGCAAGATTCGAATGACAAAGAAACAAAGGCTGTCCAAGACTACAATGGACGGACGACATAAATGAGGACATTAAGCATCACGTGGATAAACACCATAAAATTATACGGGGGTAGTGCTCAATGTTCTTGGCAAATAATGGATGACAACGAAGATGAAGTATTCGTACCCATCCCACCAAATGGCTGGCACTTTGATGGTGGGGTGGTGGGGATGGGGCGACTATGGTGGTGGTGGGGTGACGATTGGCATTTTTACTCCAGATACAAGGAGGAGTGTTGAAATTTATTACTGTATACAGGCGGTCAGTCCCAGAGTAAACAACTTCTTGTGCCATCAAGTACAGAGTCACCAGACCATAGAGACGCGCTATATAATCCACAGATACGATAGAGGCCGTCTTAAAAGCGTATACCATACAGTGTACCTGTGTTTGTGTTTTCTTTATTGAACCGTATAATAATTATTTATTGCCACGACCCTGCTGCTAATTTTACAATGAATTGATCCAGTGAGGTCCTTCACCACCACCACCACCTCCCTGTTTGAATGGATGCTGCGCCACTTAAGGTCCCCCCCGACCCCGTGCAAGGACCTTTCTATAGCCTTAGATAATTTTGCTCTCTCACTCTTTCTTGCTGTCTCTCTATCTCTGTCTATGTCTCTCGCTGTGTGTATGTCTGTCTCTTTCACCAAGTGTCTGTCTTTGTCTCTGTCTGTCTGCCTGTCTGTGTGTATATCTGTCTGTCTGTCTGTCTGTCTGTCTCTCTCTCACCGTCTCTCTTTTGCACTCTCTCTTGCTCTCTCAATTTTGCTCTCTCACTCTTTCTTGCTGCCTGTGTCTCTCTCTGTCAATGTCTGTCTGTCTGTCTGTCTGTCTGTCTGTCTGTCTGTCTGTCTGTCTGTCTCTCTCTCTCTCTCTCTCTCTCTCTCTCTCTCTCTCTCTCTCTCTCTCTCTCTCTCTCTCTCTCTCTCTCTCTCTATCTGTCTGTGTATGGCTATCGGTGCTGCCATCTGGTGGCCAGGGAACCAGCGTCGTCGTTGCCATTCCGGGTTTCCGACCATCTGCCATGTTGTTGTTTTTCGGCATCTGCCCCTCCTCCTCCACCCCCACCTTTACCCCTCCTGCTTCTCTCCCTCCCTCCATCCATCTCCTGCAGACTAATCGTCGCGAAGAAGAGCGACATCTCGTCCTAGATCCCGCGAGATCTCTTACTCATCGGTCGGTCACGTGCTTCCGTTACGAGTTCCGCGTCGAGCAACGACTGGTTCCACCGACCAGCGGACCATTCGTTCGCTCCCTCCTCTGCTGCTGCTGATGCTACTGGTGCTGCTGGTGCTGGTGGTGCTGCTGGTGATGGTGCTGCTGGTGCTGCTGCTGGTGATGGTGCTGCTGGTGCTGGTGATGATGGAAATTTGGCAAGTGTCCGGACGAACCAACCGCAGTTCGCTGGGAGGAAATTGAAGAACGTTGGCGCTGGCGTTGGCGGGAATAAATTCGGATGGATGGTCGTGTGGACGGTAATGACGTCATTAGAGGGCGCGACTCCTGTTCTAGGGAGGAGGAAGAGTCAACGACGACGACGACAGTGGAAAGGAACTGGAGAGAAGGAGGAGGAAGAGGTGGTGGAGGAGGTGGAGGAGCGGAAAAGAGGGGTCAAGACGCATGAATAAGTGTCTTTATATATATATGCTCCTGTACATGTCCATATATATATATATATATATATATATATATACTTGTTTGTGTGTATAATTATACGTATGCGAAATGCATGGTTATTATATATATATATATTATATATATATATGTAGTGTGCATGTGTTTGTATATATTGTGAGCGCTCATGTCTATTCTGTATTTATTTATTTATATGTATGTATAATATATATATATATATATATATATATGAATGTGTGCAATTGGACATGCATGTACACTAATGATCATATATATGTAATATGCATATTATGTGCTGCTTAAGACATTAGACGTTCATTATGTATATATAATATATATATATATATAGGACTATATATACATATATATATATATAGCACAGAGGAATTTATGCGTTGCTTCCTGCAATTTATTTATCTATATAAGACATATATAAGTTCATGCATAAACCACCGCCATTAAGTTTGTATAACGTATGTTGTGTACTGTGTATATATATATATATATATATATTATGTATATATATACATGCAATTATTCATGTATATGTTTATATACATACTTGTGTAGAAAGAACCTTGCAGTTGAACTGAGGTTTATTTTAAATGCAACATTCCACATGTATACTTCTTTGTATATTTGTCTGTTTGTGTGTGTTTGTCTATGACTGTCCGTCTGTCTATCTATCTGTCTGTCTATATATCTATCAGTCTGTCTATATATCTGTCTATATATATATATGTCTGTCCAATGCATCGTTGCCTATTCTACTCCGGATTTCTGGAGAGATCCAGAAATTTGTCGCTTCATAGCAAAGGTCTGAAGGTCTTTCCTGGCCGCCATCTTTAGAGAAGCTGTGATTGTCATAAGTGACACATTAAGGACAATAATTGATTTCGCTGCCTTGGATTCGTTTCCTGACAACACCCCCCCCACACACACACACAGACACACACACACACCTCAGTGTAATTGATTGTATTGGTCAAGAGGGGATGGGGGGGGGGGTGAAGCAGAGGGAGGCAGCACTATATAATATAACCAGGTTCTGTTGTATTCCATAACAAAGGATGACCAACGATGGCTACAACATCCGTCCTGTTTTATAACCAGACAATTAAACTTCATTAGTGTCTGGACGAACAATAGGTGTGTGTGTGCGTGTGTGTGTGTGTGTGTGTACGTGTGTGTGTGTGCGTGCGGTATATCCTACAATGCATGTTGAGCGTTTTATCGCGTATAGCCTATCGTATCTGTGCATTTATATAGCGTCTATAGAAGAATGACTTCAGAGGTTGTAATAAATGAGAAGAAGAACAAGAGCAGTCCACTGGTTGCACTCTATAGTATACCAGCGCCAGTCCCTAACCTGGATTAAAGGAGGAGGGCGTCGCTAATGGTCTTTGTTACAACACAGTGACGTTAAACTGCAATTACTACTAGCAGTCCATTTACCATAAATCGAAACTGAAACTGAGCCTGAAACCGAAACTGAAACCGAATGTGAAATCGAAACTGAACATAAAACTGAAATTGAACTTGAAACCGAAACTGAAACCGAGCCTGAAATCGAAACCGAAACTGAAATTGAACCTGAAACCGAAATTGAAGGCGAACGTGAAATCGAAACTGAAACTAAATTAAATGTCCACTGAGTTGGATGGACACTAATACCTTATTATTGGTAGCGTCGTTGCCTTTAAGAGGTTCGAATCCACCTCAAGTCGCCACATAGGGACCTTGGGCAAGTCCTTCACTCGCAATTGCTCAGCGCTTCGGCGTGAAACTCCGATGCAGTGTCCACGCTGTAGTCGGGAGCGCCTCTAAGTAGCGGTTGAGGGCTGGAAGAGGCGCTATAACAAGTGCGCATACAAACAAACACCTTATGAACGATGGGTGAATGAGTAGAGTATAATTATGTTATTTGCAACAGATCTTTTTTCCGCAGAATTCGGTTTTGGATCTGTTCTAAACGTCATCTGTTGTTCATTTGCTCTTTTCAGAGTCGCGTGACGTCAGCGGCGGCGGGAAGCGTGGAACCAGTGTCACTGCGTCGCTGCCAGCTGGACGCCGTCTGCTCGGAGGTAAGTGATTTGGGACGATGCAGGGGAGGCGGGCGTATACGACGGACAGAGAACCAGATGGGCGAGCGGAGATATCGACTGGTTCCACTGTGTGCCATCATTCAGGGTGATGTCCGTATTGCGTGTCGACGCTGGTTCCCTACTGTCAACGGTTCTCGTTCGTAATGGTCGTACGGGGTCATGTGATAATCAGCTGAGGGAGGGGACAGAGGAGCGCGGGGGGGGGGCGGGGTCGCTGCCCCGTGGCTCCCCTTCAAGCTTCAACAGTCGTTTGGTCGTCGTGTTCTTTGCACCATTGGGATGACTGCTGTCTCGAAGAACGAACGAACGGAGGATTGATTGGGACAACAGCTGTTGACCTGTGTCTCTCTCTCGTGGGATGTTCCAGTGTGTGTGTGTGTGTGTGTGTGTGTGTGTGTGTGTGTGTGTGTGTGTGTGTGTGTGTGTGTGTGTGTGTGTGTGTGTGTGTGTGTGTGTGTGTGTGTGTGTGTGTGTGTGTGTGTGTGTGTGTGTGTGTGTGTGTGTGTGTGTGTGTGTGTGTGTGTGTGTGTGTGTCAGTGTATCTGTCTGTCTAGGTTTTTGTCAGTGTGCCTGCCTGCCTAAGTAACTGTCAATGTGTCTCTCTATCTGTCTCTCTTTATAGGTCCCTTTCAGTGTATCTACCTGCCTGCGTGTGTGTGTGTCTGTCTGTCTGTCTGTCTGTCTAGGTCTATGTCATTGTATATCTGTCTGTTTTGCCTGAGTGTATGTTTCTCTGTATGTGTGTGTCTATCTCTGCCTATACCGTCCTCCATCTCTGGCAACCGTGGAGGTCATAATTATATCTACATATATGACCTCGAAGGTTGATATATATATATATATATATATATATATATATATATATATATATATATATACATGTATATATATAGGTCAGAGGTGAGGCTGCAATTTACATTCAGAGTGATCGTCCACGTATCTTGTTCGTTGCGTACTGTGCATCGTGAAGAGATGAAGAAGTAATGACGCTTTAGAAGTCAGTCCAACAAGATTGAATATGGATTACACTGCGTCATGGATAATTACGTTGGAAGCCAGGACACATATATTATGTGCTATGGAAAAAGACTTTGAATGAGTGAATGAATGAAAAAGGAAATGAGTAAATGAATTAATGAATGAAGGAATTAATGCATGGGTGAATTATAGAACAAACGAAAGAGCGTATGAAAGAACAAATGAATGAATTGCTGAACATTCTTCTGCCTGATCAATCTATCGATCAAAACAGGGGTTTTCAAACTTTTTTAAGCTGGGGACCCCCGTAACATGTCATGGTTAGATGGCGGACCCCTATGGGCCTATGCAATAAATTTGGCCAATCATAATTGTGCGAGGTTTTCTCGATCGTGCAATTCGCAATGCTACTGAATACGATGCACGTCGTAGAGCTTTCTCATTTACTGCGCAGTCATGGTGAAAGCTGTTATTTTTGCCTTTCTGCTTTAAATAGGCCTACAGCTCCTTTTGTCGCTCGAAATATTCCTTTGGCTTATCGGCAACATCTGCATGCATTGTTGTTAAATGGCGCTTTAATTTCGCGGGTTTCGATGAATCCTGATTAGACAGAGTTTGCACACTCATGACATAACGCAAAGAGGTCAATCAGCATAATGAAATATACTCTGGAAAGTGTGGATCATACCTGGGACTAATATCGATATTAGTCCCAGGGCCTAATTGCGGATTTTTTTCTTTCTCTCACATTTGTCTTTGTCGTCAAAATCTTCTGATTTCTTATCAGTTTTTCTCTTTAGAAATTTATCAATGGTTAAGTATAAGAACGTTGAAAATTTTAATATTATATTTTTAAAAATATAGCAGCAATTCCTTCCAGCTGCAATGGCGTCTCTGTTGGTACGTCACAATTACACTAACGTGCACTAAAAAATAGCACCAGAAGGAACTACTGTTACTAGACATCAGCAAGTAATAACCATAGATAGTCAGATGTTTTTATAGCTCAGTTATTTTTTTAAATAATTTTAGATGATAATAAAAACCTTGCATATGTACTATTTTTCACTGTTTTTTGGACCTCCTTTGCGGACCCCTTGGCAACAAGCCACGGACCCCCAGGGGTCCGCGGACCACAGTTTGAAAACCCCTGGATCAAAAGACACAATAAATATCTCTTCTTCTTCTTGATACATGTGTCTTTATAATTTAAGCTTGGCCATGCAAGGCAGCCATGGTTACAAAACCTTAGCGACTTCATTTTCTCAGCCTCGGCTTATGAGTCCTCTCCTCACCGTCCCATCTTCCCTCTGATGTGTACCGTCGGTGCACTCGTTAAGTCTGGCTTGGCTATGGGGGGGGGGCGCTTTACGAGGAAACAAATGTCTGCCATCAGCTGTCTGATTTGCTTACCATCCCACTTCTTCTTCTTCTACATGGGGAGTGTTTCGAACTTGCACCGAATACACCCGGAGCGGGTATCAATTAAACAGCTTGACGTGATGTGTACGCAGAGGCGACTTGGTGCACGATCGGAGCATACGTGGACTCGTGGAGCGCATGCAGTGACTGATTGCTATGTCATTCATCTTTGAGGTTCCTTCACATGGACTTTCGAAGATTTATGACAAGTATAGAAATAATAGAAATAAAAAGGACGGTACTTTTGTGACGTACTTGAAAAGCGCTATATAAAGTGTCCTGTTAAATGCGTTTGTGCAATGCCGTTCATGCATACTTACATGTATATACATATTATATATATTATACCATATAATATATATGTATATATTATATATATATGTATTATATATGTATATAATTATGTGTATATATATTTATATATATATATATATATATATTATGCCAGTGTGCTGGGAATGACCCGGTGACCTCGTGGGGTTGAGAGGGTAAGCGACGACGTTTATTGACTGAGGTTAATTGATGACCTGCTGCTGCTGCTGCTGCTGCTGCTGCCAACCAGGGATAAGGGAGGGAAAGGAGGAGGAGCGTGGATGGAGCCCGAGGGATGAGGATGCGATGAGTCGTTCCAGGGGCGGAGGAAGAAGATGGAGGGAGAGGGGAAGGCCGAGGCGAGGTGGTCCCCGAGGGAACCCTTGCAACGTCCGGATTATGTCAGTGGACGATTTGCCTGATGGACGGATGGACATCACTTGCTGGAGTCGATGGATGGATGGACGGATGGATGGAGTCCTGGAGTTCAGTGTTTATGGGGCGGCCAATGGTTCCCTGATCGATGTTTAGAGTGTATACGGATGTTTGGGATGGGTGGGTGAGGGTGGGTGGGTGGATGCGTGCGTGGGGAGTGAATTGGGGTGGGAATGGGTTGTTGTATTTGGAATGGGTTGATAAATGTGGGTGTGTGTGGGGAGGATGAATTGTATGTGGGGGGATGAGTGGGTGGAAATTAATGCATTGGTATACGTGTATGGGTGGCTGTGTGTTTTTGTTCATTCGTTCATTCATTTCGGTAATTTATATAGCGCCCCTTAAAGAAACCTACCCATAGGCACTTCCAGCCCAGCCACGGCCAAAAAGATAGGTGTTCGCTAACTGGTGGAAAGCAGGCAAATTATTGCGAGGTAGCAGGCGCAGTGCAATTGGGATCTCATTCCATGGATGTGGACGGGCTCCAAGACGTTGTGCAAGACAACGAGAAAAGAAATAGGTTTTGAGCATAGGTGGAGGAGGAGGAGGAGGAGGAGGACGACGAAGAGGAGAAGGAAGTGGTGGAGGAGGAGGAGGAGGAGGAGGAGGAGGAAGAGGAGAAGGAAGTGGTGGAGGAGGAGGAGGAGGAGGAGAAGAAGAAGGAAGTGGTGGAGGAGGAGGAGGAGGAGGAGGACGAAGAGGAGAAGGAAGTGGTGGAGGAGGAGGAGGAGGAAGAGGAAGAGGAGAAGGAAGTGGTGGAGGAGGAGGAGGAGGAGGAGAAGAAGAAGGAAGTGGTGGAGGAGGAGGAGAAGGAGGAGGAGAAGAAGGAGAAGGAAGTGGAGGAGGAGGAGGAGGAGGAGGAGGAGGAGGACGAAGAGGAGAAGGAAGTGGTGGAGGAGGAGGAGGAGGAGGAGGAGGAGGAGGAGGAAGTGGTGGAGGAGGAAGAGGAGAAGGAATTGGTGGAGGAGGAGGAGGAGGAGGAGGAGGAGAAGGAAGTGGTGGTGGAGGAGGAGGAGGAGAAGGAGAAGGAAGTGGAGGAGGAGGAGGAGGAGGAGGAGGAAGTGGTGGAGGAGGAAGAGGAGAAGGAAGTGGTGGAGGAGGAGGAGGAGGAGGTGGTGGAGGAGGAGGAGGAGGAGGAGAAGGAAGTGGTGGTGGAGGAGGAGGAGGAGGAGTTTACCAGTTAGAGTTTGAGATAGAGTAGATGGAGACAGCTTACTTTAAAGAGAGAGGGACCAATACTTGAGATAAACGACCGGGACTGAGCCATAGCTGTTCTAATATGAGAATACTATATTATAGGAGATCAGATCTTTTTGAAGTGCAATGTGGACGATGCGAGGGGTCTGAAAACGACCGGAGTATTACGTCAGATGGATATGTTGTTGGGACAGGCATGTGTGTCTGCAATGCATGTGGGCGGACATTTGTGCGCGTGCGTGTGTGCATGTGTGTTCTTTTGAGCATGTGCTTGTTTCATGTGTACAATTCATTTTGGTGATTCAATGAGCGGCCCCTGGATCAATCATTTACCAATCAATCAAACAATTGATGAGTCAATCAATCGATCATAAATGTGTATTTTCATTTCTGTATTCATGCAATAATTATTTATAGATTTAATTATCTCTCATATTACCGTATAACAGTCGTCGTCTTTGTTTTGCTTGTAGTGCTGGCGTCCGTGTTCGCAGCCGTTTGTCATCGTGACACAGTGCGAGGAGCGGTGCAATAGTCAGGTATTACTCAGGCAATGTACATTTCGCACGCGGTTCATAAATGATGACTCGGTATTGTTATTATTATTATTGGATTAGGTCAGGAGGAGCAGTTGCCACTGATGAGATCTTTCACGTGAAGTGGTTCCATATAAATGTAAGATTGTAATATTACAATTACAATGATTGCATTGAAACGGAAGCAGCAGCAGACTATTGCGCCAGACATTTATACTTTACAGTCAGAAAGTTGTCATATTGATAGTTGACGGTTGTTAAGACGCATGTACAAAATTGTACATTGTACACACGAGAATGTGGATTATATATATAAATATATATGTTGCAATTTGTTAATAAAGGATGTTATTCTGGTTTTACATAACAATTGCTATTGAACGCAGAAATTGAACTCATTCATCGATCGAAAATAGTTTCTGACAACCATACACGCGTTACACTAGAATTATTATGAACATAATTATTATTGCATGAGTTTCATCGGAATGCTTGCTGTGACTATTATTGGTATTGTTGTGGTTATTATTAGTATTATTACCATTATTATTACTATTATGCTATTATTGATAGTAGTAGTAGTAGTAGTAGTAGTTTCATTATCATCATTATTATGCACCACGTCATCATCATCGTCATCATCATTCTCACGCATTCATGAAGCACCACTATCTAAGAACGAAGCATCAAACGATGGCGCTGAGCAACTGTCAGTCTCAAGGTTCTACACAGTAGCGCTCCCTGTCTAAGGCGGAGCATTGAACCCATGATGCTGCTGCCCGTATTCCAGGTCGCCCGCTCTAACCAGTCGGCCACTGGGTCCCACCAGCCTTCGGTCTTCGGTCGGTCTTCGGTTGGTTGGTCGGTTGGTTGGTTGGTTGGTTGGTTGGTCTTGGTTGGCGCTGGAGGAGAGACGCCATTTAATTAACTCGACGGATCCGAGCGAATGGAGGAGGATTGCGTTTCCGGTTCCGGTCAATCCCAGCGGATTGGATTTTCATGGGAGAAGGAGCTGGAGGAGGAGGAGTAGGGATGGGAGGAGGAGGAGGGATGGGAGGAGGAGCAGGAGTGGGAGAAGGGGAGGAGAAGGGGGAGGAGCGGCAAAATGAGGAAGATGATGAAGTGGAAGTTGAGGAGGGCTGAAGGAGAGGAGAGAGGGGCATTGGAAATGGTCGAGAGGGGCGGGGGACGGTTGCTCGACAAATATTTGGACAGGGTTTTGTTTGGTGCGGAGAGGAATGGGAAGTCTTTGACGACGGGGTGAAGATGGGAGGGAGTGGGGTGGAGAGAAGGAGAGGTTGGGAGCGGAAAGAGTTGGATTTAGTCGGAGCGTATTATGGTCTTTGATGCTGGGAGGAAAAGGAAGGATTCGGGAGGAGAAAGAAGGATGAGGAGGAAAGGAGGTGGAGGATGGGATGGAGGGAAAGGCAGGGGGTGGAATGGATGGAAGAAGGGGGAAAAAGAGAATGGAAGAGATCGGAAGAGATGCAATAAGTTATATGATGTGGATTTAGGAGGACGAGGAGGAGGAATGTGGGATAGGATGTAAATGAAAGGTAGGGGGGGGAGGAGGAGGAGGAGGAGGAGAGAGAGAGAGAGAGGAGGAGGAGGTGGGAGAAGTGGAGGAAGTAGGTAGGAGGAGAGATGAGAATGAAATATGAGAAGGGATGGTAAGCTCAAAATTTCGAGTGTCCTTTACTCTAATCATCTAATACAGCTGTACTCGCACAGGTCAACAGTTTTGGTCAGGCCATAACCAGATTATGCAGAGGGAAGCAGTGCCACAACAGCGCACAAAGCATATAATAAAAATTGATTCATCCAGCTATATATAGGGGGATGAATCAATTTTTATTATATGCTTTAGTCATCTATTTAAGCTGCTCAACACTATCTGATTTAAAACTGCATGACGACAGTGCGAGAGCCGTTGCTGTGGCACTGCTTCACTCTGCACGGCTGTAAGAGGTTTCTCCCAGGTATACCAGGACAGCAACAAGCTGTTATTGGTACTTAGTAAACGGATTCGCTGGCAATAGACCTCACCAGCCACTTTTCTCTACTCTCCGTGGACACCAGGGCATGTCCTGGGTTACTGCTACCAATAAGTAAAACAGTATGTGCCCTTATACAGCGAGAGTGCATCACCAAATACGACCCTTCGTCGTGATAGTATCACGATGAAAACGTTTTTCCTTAGAAAGTTGCTGTGCCATGGTGAGGAGGGGAGAGGCTCTTCTCGTCTTTTAAATATTAACGAATATTGTTTCCATGCATTATTGCACTGCCTTCTTTATCGTTGATCAGTTTTCTTTTATATCATATTTCTTGTTTTCAACTGTTTAAAATTGTATTGTGTACGATTGTTTGGGAACAATAAAGAATTTTTTTTAAAATTTAAAATGACATTACTTTACTTTAGTTACTTAGCATCATCCGGTTTGTGTTCAAACTGTCAGCAGTCGAAAGTCGTTGGTCGATCAGATGGCGTTCCAGGTGGTGCATCCTCCTCCTCGTCCTCCTCGTTGTCCTCCTCGTCGTCGTCGTCTGACTGTGCGGAGAGCTGTCGCTTCCTGCGTCAGGTGAATACGATTCGTCCAGGGACGTGTCCGCCAGAGACGCAGGCGACCGGCTTCGCTGCCCTCTGCATCAACAGCTGCGACAACGATGCTGACTGTGATCCGTCTCTCAAGTGCTGCTCCAACGCGTGTGGATGGACTTGCCAGACGCCCACTCACGTCCATGACGGTCTGTACATAGTCATCATACATTCAGTCATTCATTTGAAGAATTCATATGTTTAATGGGCCTTCACGAGGCCTGCTCAGAGGCTCTCCCAGTCTAACCACGCTGATACAAATGGGTCTTCTTCAGGGGCCTGTAAAACACTGGTGAGCAAACCACAGGGGAGCTGTTCCAGACAGATGGACTGACGCTTTTTGTTGGGGGCTGGGCAAGGTTAGGAGAGAGTTGTATGGTCTCGAGACCAGTTTTTTCTGTCTTTATTTTGGTTTTATAAGCCTCTCTTCTCTCGGTCTTGAGGTCACTTGTCCTTAGATCTGAATTTGTTGTGCCATAAAATTGTGGTGTGCCAGTCTGGTAAATAGGAAGCTAATCGGAATAATCTGCTGATGAACTAATTTTGATCTATGGACATGTTGAAAACTGCGAAACTAGTTCACAAGTTGCTTTTATTCTTTATTCCGAAATGTGTCCTGCCTGCTGTCTTGGACCTTGTGTATCGATCTCAGAACCCTCAACACTAATGATACTAATGATGCGCCTAAAGCGAAACTGTAAAATTCACATCAAGAAACCTCTGTAAAAAATACACATGTTCTCAATTTTCTGCTTTGCATTTTTCAAGCTCTTGTAAAAATATTGAACCATGAGTATTGTATTGTGTTTGCATTGTATTGTGTTTGCATTGTATTGTGTTTGCATTGTATTGTGTTTGCATTGTATTGTGTTTGCAGTATTGTATTGTGTTTGCAGGCGCCCATTGTCTCTTTCAAATTTCGCTCTATAGATCTCCTGTTTACAATTGCATTCTGGACTAGCACAACCCAAGTAGAACTGTTCCTTTTTACCCATAAGGTGCTACATAAATTATGTGGTTTGTTACTTTACATTTACACATTCAAACGTTGTACTTACTCTAGGGATGCCAGATGTGCCATTGGCGCCAACGATCTCGAACGTGCCGTCGTCAACTGACGCTGTGCTGCTGAACTGGCTTCCACTCGCATCCAACGTCACTGGAACTGTTCTCTACGTCATAGATGCGAGGTCGAGTGTTGGACGACAGACGCCAACGGACAACGCGAAGTCACGCTGGAAACAGATGGCACAGGTCATTCTTAGAATTATGTCATTCACTGTATACATGCACATTATTACTGTTGTTGTTGTTGTTGTCGTTGTCATTGTCATTGTCTTTATCATTACTGTAATTTATTGTCATCTTCATCATCATCTTTATCATTATCATTCATCGTCATCATCATCATTATCATCATTACTGTCATCATCATTACTATCATCATCATCATTACTATCATCGTCATCATCGTCATCATCAATATTAGACTTATAAGTCTTATAGTTATTTTTTGCATTATTATTATTATTATTAGTAGTAGTAGTAGTAAGTATGTAAGTAAGTAAGTAATTATATATTCCTTAATTAATATAACCAGTTGCCAAACAGCGCTCTGGTTTTAGTCATGGGCATAGCTAATTGGAGACCCCTCCTCCTCTTGCTTATTTATTTACTTGACCAGTGACCATGATTTTCGGGCGTCATGTTTGTCAATTGTTTGGAAGATGGATGTCTCTCCTGGTGTTGCTTTCTCCGCCTGAGTTTAAGTCTGGAAACGTCCCTGGTAGTGGAAGTAGTATTACTATTATTATTATTGTTATTATTATTATTATTATTATTATTATTGCTGTTGTTTTTTCATCTTATTATTTCTTTTTATCCGATGCTGGTATGATCTATCGGGCTCTAGCAAATTGTTCTAAGGTCGGATAGTTGATCATCTGGAGCAGTTATATATAATCTGCTTCAGTATCATCTCTTTTGCATATTCATTAAATTGACTGTATGCCAACTGTTTTGCATATTCATGATGTTAAACATAGAACGTCTTCTGATTTGCATATTGAGAGATCTATTGAACACGAGCCATCTCGCTTACGTATTCACGATAACAGAAGCAGTCCATCTCATTTGCATATTCATGATACTGCTGTGACATTTGCATATATGCATATAAGGCAGTATAATAGAGCTATTCATAGGACTGATTAAGATCGCCCGAAGGATCCTTCCGATTGGTTGCTACGGCCGTCGTTGTCATGGATATCTTCGTCTCCATGGTAACGGCGTCTGGCTTTGATTAATTTCCACAGACGACTTCGACGTCTACAAGGCTCGAGGGACTTCGGCCGGGTCACTGGTACCAGTTCCGTCTGTCAGCCGTCAATATCTACGGCAGCCGGGGACCGTCCAATCCTACGCAGCCGTTCACGCTCTCCAAAGGTAAATTATGACTCCAGTACATCATGATGACTCTCTGTAGGAAACCAACATCTGATTAGGCTGTTTCTGATATGCTGTTTCTGATATGCTGTTTCTAATATGCTGGTTCTGATATGCTGTTTCTAATATGCTGTTTCTAATATGCTGTTTCTAATATGCTGTTTCTAATGCTTTTGTATTGGTGTTTCTGATGATGTTTCTAATGCTTTTTGTATTGGTGTTTCTGATGCTGTTTCTAATGCTTTTTGTATTGGTGTTTCTAATGATGTTTCTAATGCTGTTCCCATTGCTCTTTCCAATGCCGTTTCTTGAGCTGATTATGCTGTTTCTGTTGTTTTTAGGCTGCTTCTGTTGCTATGTTCTGTTGTTATGTTCTGTTGCTGTTTCTGATGCTGAGAATGGTTTTCTACACCATCTCGAATTTTTATTGGGTGGAAAGAATGAAAAATGATAAAAAATCGGACTGACAACTTAATCAGTTTTACTCCTGATTTAAATGTTTGCATTCCTAGGGATTGTGTATTTTATTTATACTTCGGGTCAAAAAGAAGCACAATTGCATTGTTGTTGTTCTTGTTACTGGTGTTTCTGTTGTGGAACATATTTTTATTTTTGTAATTTATGTCATGTTTTGATTACAACGCTGTTGTTTTCGATCTATGTTTTGATGATGTTCTTCTTACTATTGTTCCTCGTCTGATTTTCTCATTGTTCTTCAATGTTCTTGTTCTGATGTTGTTATTGTTATTAGCATTCTGTTCTTGACATGCTGATCTCAACGTTGTGCAAACTGAAATGTAGGTGCACAATGTACACAAAATAGTTGTATATCCATTGCACTCCTGCCCATAGGTGGCACCACACTAATTTTACAGCAAATATTTTAAATCTGATTTACTTTCCAATTTCCAAATGTGTTTTTCTGTATTTCTCGCCGCAGGCAATTTTTTACGCTGAAAGTGTTATTACTCATCAACCTTTCTTCACAGATACATATGACAGACTGCAATGGATTTGTTATGTAAGCAAGGCTCAACACTTCCTGACCGCCAGGGGCGCTGCTGTGTATGGTCATGCCACGTTTAATATGAACTTCCAGTCCACTGTATATTGGTGCTTGTTTCTATATACCAACCATTTAGTGTCCTGCCACAATGGTTGCTGCTTTCAGAGACCACCATTTCCACTCACGTTGATGTTATTCTTGTTTTGTTTTTCCGGTTTATTAATTTGTCGCGACTATTAATCTGAGCCTGCTCCCTGTCCCGTTATTAATTTTCGAATGAAAGCATTAATACTGTCGGTGGAAGAAGATGGATTTGCGAGTTTATTGGAACGTGTCTCTATCGCGTCTGATACAGAGGCGTAATAGTCAATGATTACTCACGGACGGGAAGGATGTCTGAATTGGAAAAGATTATTTATTGTTTAAATTAGGAGATTAGGTGTTTCTGAGGAATTCTTATAGAACCACTTCTTGGGGGAATGTATTCTGGGAACAAAGCAGGTGCTGAGTTGTTCCGGGAAGAAAGCAGATTTGTCGAAATTAAAGCTTTGTTTCGGGGACATGATTAGAAAGTTCGTTAAAATTTTTTTTAGCATGGAACAACTTTTTGTGGAGTTTAACCAAAATCAGGAACAGGTGATTATGACTACGTTTGATGTGACATTTCTTCAGATACAGCTTGGTGCCATTCCTAGCAACTTATAAGTACGGTATATCCAGTTCTACCTCAATATGAAGGATTTTAGTCGACCCATGAGCTTGTGCATACTGCTACAAATATACTGAGGAAACAAAGTCATTGCATGAATAG
Organism: Lumbricus terrestris; assembly: GCA_949752735.1. Lineage (NCBI taxonomy): Eukaryota > Metazoa > Annelida > Clitellata > Crassiclitellata > Lumbricidae > Lumbricus > Lumbricus terrestris. The sequence continues at coordinate 54,548,328 of OX457044.1, forward strand.
AAGCTGGATCGATTAAATTTTCTGCCTATATGGAAATGGGTTTGACGAGAAAAACATTGCATGAATGGAAGTTGGATTGATGAAATGTTTCTTCGTCAAACAGAAGTTAGATCGATGCTCAGAATTTCGATTGATGAAAACAAATTTGCTTAACTGAAAGCTGGATTGACGATAGACATAATGGATTCTGCGAGACTGGTTTAAAACTTATCAACGTCATGTACAGCACTGAGAGTAATGCAAGAATTTATCACACGTGAAATTCGTGAATTATCGGATAAACCTCTTGAACTGTGAGCTATCTTGACTTCCAAAATCCAAATTGATTGTAGTAGTAAGTATATCCTTTATTATCCAATTGCGTATCCGCATTCTGATGTACATACGTCTTAACAACAATCAACTGTCAATATGGGTACCATCATTACCAATCACTCACCACTACTTTCCTCAGACTCCTCTATCCATAGCACATCGGGCTTTCCATTCGAAATTGAAGTCACATCTTTTCAAGAACTCTTACCCTATTTCATTTGATCCTCCACCCTCCAATCCTCGACCCAGACGACATCCGCCTTAGTAGCTGTTCCGCACCCTCAGATCCTATGGCAGCCGGACTCGGACCCTTTGGACTACTCTTACGGACACCCCGTTTGACTCAACGCAGCACTCGTGAATAAGCTGGTGCCCTGTGCTTTGCTTTCGAGTAGTGCTTTAGAAGTTCGGAGATTACGATTAAGGTTGCGATCATTCTGATAAACGTCTTGCGCTGTAAATTATCATGAAGAGGTGAGATCTGGTTGACTCTCATGGTCGAAGGTGTCTCTTAAAGAGAGTGGCGTAACGTGTCAACCCCGTGTCCCACGTGTAATATGTTTGTATGTGCACTTGTTATAGCGCCCCTTCAAGCACTCTACTCAGAGGCGCTCCCGACTGCAGAGCGGACACTGCATCGGAGTTTCACGCCGAAGCTCTGAGCAATTGCGAGTGAAGGACTTGCCCAAGGTCCCCACGTGGTGACTTGAGGTGGATTCGAACCTCGAACCTTCCGGCTTCAAGGCAACGACGCCACCACTACACCACCGCGCCCCACAATAATTAAGTCGGTAGCAGGTTGTGTTGTTGGTTTCTGCAGATCCAGAGAAGCCCGGTCCACCGACGAATCTGACGGAGGGAGATTCACTCATAACGGAGAACAAAGTTGCAGTGACGATACACTGGTCTCCACCAGCTGTATCCGACCTTCCGATCAGCCGATACAAAGTAACTTATATGCTGATACTATGTTATATAGTAACTATACTATTTGCGGATTTATAAAGCACCTCTTGCAATGCAACCTAATCAGAGGCACTCCCAGTACAAAGAACCCATCGAAAAAGAGAAGTCTTCAGAAGCAGTAGTGTCTCCAGATAAAGTTCTGACTTGCCGTCTAGTGATTGCATCTGCAGCATGAAAGTTGGACTCTGAATCAAGTGCTGAGTTGGTGGTTTGATCAATGATCATGTGACGATGGTAGCTTAGCCTAGGTTGGTAAGACAATGGAAGGAGGAGTGTCTTTGTTCCTTTCGTTTTTTTTACTAATTAATCTGATGTATTGGGAGACAAGAAAAAAATAAAAGGTGAGAAATAAAAGACTAAGAAAAAGGTATTTGAGGCTGCAAACAAATTTTATTTTGAATCTCTGTATATTTTAACAAGAAAGTGATTGAAATATAATCTTGAGTTTTTTAAATGCTTCTGGAAAACCTGGAAAACTAAGGGAATTTGTAAGTGTACTCATTAAAGCTGTGTTCCCTTCTGGACCAAATTTCTGTCCTGACCGCAATTGGAATCCCCAACTTCTCTATGACCAGTCCAACGCACTAACCACTAGACTATTCGGGTTGTGATGTCCTTGTTGTCTGATCATGCGTAGATGTACTGGAGCAAGCGGATCAAAGGAGTGAGTCCGCAGTTCCAGTCGATGCAGGAATATCGTCAGGTTCTATCTGGAGACCGACATTCATACCGCCTGATGGATCTCGATCCAGACACCACCTACTTCGTTCAGGTAGAACAGTGCAGTCTATAGTCGTCTCATCGCCATTTATATAGCGCCGCTATCTGATGACTGAGCATGGATCAATGGTGCTGAGCAAGGCGAACGCTCTAACCAGTGGATTGCAGGACTTTCTAATCCATCGCTCGTTCCATCATCACTTGCCCAAGAACTATCTTGCATTCGCCGTTGTTTGCTGGTCGTGTGTTTGTGTATGTGTGTGTTTGTTTTCTCTGTGTATGTTTGTGTATGTGTTTGTTTTCTATGTATATTTGTTTTGTCTGTGTGTGTTTGTGTATGTGTTTGTTTTCTATGTGTGTTTGTCTGTGTATGTTTGTGTATGTGTTTGTTTTCTATGTATATTTGTTTTGTCTGTGTGTGTTTGTGTATGTGTTTGTTTTCTATGTATATTTGTTTTGTCTGTGTGTGTTTGTGTATGTGTTTGTTTTCTATGTATATTTGTTTTGTCTGTGTGTGTTTGTGTATGTGTTTGTTTTCTATGTATATTTGTTTTGTCTGTGTGTGTTTGTGTATGTGTTTGTTTTCTATGTATATTTGTTTTGTCTGTGTGTGTTTGTGTATGTGTTTGTTTTCTATGTATATTTGTTTTGTCTGTGTGTGTTTGTGTATGTGTTTGTTTTCTATGTATATTTGTTTTGTCTGTGTGTGTTTGTGTATGTGTTTGTTTTCTATGTATATTTGTTTTGTCTGTGTGTGTTTGTGTATGTGCTTGTTTTCTATGTGTGTTTGTCTGTGTGTGTGTTTGTGTGGTTGCACTGGGCAACTGTGAGTGAAGGACTTGCTCAGGGTCCCTACACCGTCGTCGTCTCTGAGGACAGAAGGCTTGTCCATAAATTACAAAGCAAGGCTGAAACCAATCGGCAAATTTGCCCCATTCTATTATGTTATGTTCTCAAGTTATGTTATTATTGTCATGTTATGTTATATTCTCAAGTTATGTTGCATTCTCAAGTCATGTTGCATTCTCAGGTCATGTTATATTCCCAAGTTATGTTACATTCTCAATTCACACTGCCAGCCATTGTTTAATGACCATTGTTGTTCAATGGTCTGCTAATGTCTGCATGCCACTCTATATGGACGTTGTAGTCAGGCGTCCCACATGAATAAGTGTTTTGTATACGTTGTGTTGAAAGGTGCAAGCGATTGCACAGCATGGCGAACTTCGACTGAAGAGCGACAGATCGAGTCTCTACATCACGACCTATCCACTGCCGCGTTCATCCAGCCGAGGTAACGTTGGTGGAAGAAGCCAAGTGGAAAGATGCTGGAGCTGGAGATGGAAGGGAATGCTTTCCAGCTCATCTTCTGTCTTGCTATTCTTTTTATGCGTCTCTTCACAACCTCTCTGATTAGACGCAGCAGTCGTGAATGATGTCGAATCAAAAATGGCATTTTAATGTCTCGCACTTTCTCTGTCTCTATATCTCTGTATCTCTTTTGCTGTATGTTTGTCTATTCATCTTTCTATCTTACGCTTCAATTGTGACAGCCTTCATCCCATATTTGTAGATTCTGTCTGTCTGTCTGTCTGTGTGTCTGTCTGTGTGTCTGTCTGTCTGTCTGTCTGTGTAATCTAATCTGACCTCTGTGGCACCATAATCATAATGTCCAGCACATCAGCTCATGCTTTGCTTCAAATGAGATAATCATAGCGAATCTATATATACGTATGATCATCATGGTTATTGATATATAGCACCTTTCATGTAGCCCACAACAAAAGCGTTGAACAATATCATAGTCAACATTGGGCTATGTGCAGTGGAAGGCTGTTCCAGGCGGACAATGGAATAGATGAGAAGGTCCGATGGGTTTGAGGTGACGTGTGCGAGTGCCACGATGGGTTTGAGGTGATGTGTGGGAGTACCACTTCCTGCCATCTTATCTCGACCACCACCAGCTTCAGCTTGCAACAATCACCAACAACCAACAGCCGGCTTCGATGAGTGTCTTTAAGAGGGACTGTGAATCAGATATTTTGATATATATATTGCAATTCATTTTCTCTGATTGTATCGTATCGCATAGATCTATCTAGAACCTCTCGTAGAATGACAATTCAGAGGCGCTCTCAGCACGAAAACTCTGGTGAACAAATGTCTTTAAAGAATGAGAGATTGATGATTGAAGATGAGTAATAAATCTGCCATTAATAAGAGAGGAAGGTCATTTAAAATGGAGGAACCAATAACAACAGATGCTCGACGATGTTGGGCGAGATCCGTCTTAGTCGTGGAAACAAAACCATTTCGACATTCAGTATGATGATCTCAACAAGTGATTTATCGCCGTCGTTTCTGTAATTATCTGTAATTATCATGCTCAAGCCTTTAACACTGCGTCTCCTTATCCACCGTAGGCTGTCCCTCTCTCTCACTCTCTCTCACTCTCTTACAGACCGACCTTCTGGATATTTTATCTCGTTGGTTTTGGAGCACCGTCGATCGATGCTTTATCCATTAGACCCATGCGCAATAGAAGCAACAACTTACATTACGCTTGCATTGCTTTCTTCTTCTACTGTATTGTATTGTGTAATATATTTCACCTACCCAACTCTTGCAGTGCTCACTGATGTAAGTAAGTAAGTAAGTATATTCTTTAATGTATCAGCTGCAAACGCACTCTGATTTACAAGCACATAAAAACACGATACATAAAAAACAAATACAAGACAAATATGGCAGCCATCAACGGCGCCAACTAAGACACAACACACAAAACAAATACAATGTTGTGTTGTGTTGTTAGTGTTCGTGTCAACTCTGGCTCCGAATGTGACTGTGCGTCCAATGCCAACTCCTCCGATTCCTCACCAGCTGACAGTCGTCGAAACCTACTACCAGAACGGACTGCTCAAGGCCAACCTATCGTGGAGCTTCAAAGAAGGTGGGAGGAAGATTTAGGACGCCCTTCAAATAGTTTATGATATCTTTGGTCAGTCCATGTCCTGGTTATCATGTTCCCACCAAGGGTCCAACTCCAACGTCCTTATGGTCTACATCCTCACAGCTTCAAACCCCGATAAAGGACGAGAGAAATTACTTATCCCAAGACCGTACAGACACTCGACCCCCTCTACCTGACTTACACCAATTGAATTGAATTTCTATTATTTTCTTTCGTCATTTCTTTCTCTTTGAATGTCTGCAGTATGCGAGCAAAGGCTCAATAAAACGAATATATCATGTAAGTAAGTAAGTAGCCTTTATTTTCATAGATCTGGCAAGCGAGCATGCATTACATTGTATAAAACGACTGCATATATTTTTTTTAAATTGTGGTAGTTGACAACAGATTTCAAAGACACTCAATCACTCATGGATAGCTAAATATAATTGAAAATGTATCTGTTGATTAAAAACTATTTTTGAAATATCAGAGGTCGTGTAATTTACCTATCTTCATACATTTGTTCATTTCGAGAATTCATGTAGTACCTTATCAGAGGTGCTCCACACACACACCCTCTGTTTTCATACAACTCTCCATATCTACCAACTGTAAAACGCAGAAGCATATTGATGGGTTTCTAAAAGATTTCATGTGTTTTTAAAAGATTTCATGTGATGTACAAACGTATCAAACTAGAGAACAGTAAGACTATTATTATTTGTAGCGCCTCTGAGGAGTTCTCTTGAAGTGGCGCTATATAAATGTACGATTACAATTACTACAGCCAAAGCTGAGGTCGGTCAGCTACAAGCTGCTTCACATGTCTGATCATGATTTCACGTGGATTACCTTCTTTTGGTTTGAGTTGCCTCAGATACACCGCAAGAATTTGGAGAATTATCTGAAGGACACAGAGCATTGTTCTGGGAAACTAGGGCCCAGGAACCTCTTTACCGGCAACCTTGATTATAATCATAAATTTTATATACGATTATGTGCCGGTCGGCCGCTAAAGGGATTAAGATCCTTTTATCCTAAATTAGGTCCCTCTTCTCTGTCTCAGGACCCATAACATAGAACAGTCTTCCCGACCTTGAGAAGAATATCAATATCATCATTATCACTATTATTATTATTATCATTATTATTATATTTTTTATTTATGATCCCTCAGGATTTATGAGACTATTCTATGTAGTTAGAATTATTATTATTATCATTATTATTATTATTATTGTTGTTGTTGTTGTTGTTGTTGTTGTTATTATGATCTAATTGTTGTCATCATCATTATGACTGTCTTGTGTTGTCTGTTTGTGTTTCTTCCGCTTCCTTCCTTCATTCATTCATTTGTTCTTTTCTCTGTCTGTTTGTCTGTCTCTGTCTTTCTCTCTGTCTCTCTGTCTTTCTCTCTGTCTCTCTGTCATTCTCTTTGTCTCTCTGTCTTTCTCTCTGTCTGTCTCTGTCTTTCTCTCTGTCTCTCTGTCTCCCTCTGAGGACGAGTTCTGGCTTCACCGTGTATATACTGTAATTATTACTTATTATGCATGTATTGTATGATCTATGATCTATTTTTAGCCGGTGGACGTGACGAGAGACCGGACAAGCTGTTGGTCTATTGGTCAACAGAGGGCTGTTCGTCGGATCTGACGCTGGAGGAGCCACCTGTCATGTCGGCCACAACTCACGTAACGCACCAACACACAATTGTCTAGTGGCAGCTGCTTCATTTCACATTTAACTCTTGCATAATTTCTCTTTTTTGTGTCAAATCTGCAGCAAGTTAGATATATGAATTTGAAATTTTAAGCTGGTGGTGGTGGTGGCGGCGGTGGGTGTGGGGGTGGGGTGGGGTGGGGGTGGGGTGGCGGCGGTGGTTGTGATAACCTCTGCTCTACATCAGTCACCGAAATAGACTGCTAATGCATTGCTTGAAGTTTGAACTCTTCATCTTCCTCTAAGGAACACCTCAACTTAAAGTTTTATAATATCATCTGAAGATATTTTGATGCACGGTCTTATTGAAGTGACTCTTAGTGATTAGATTACTATAAAATATGATTAGATTACTATAAAATATAATTGGATTAATTTACTATTGGATTACTATTCTCGTTTGTGTTCTGTGTCTTCATCAGTCGAACTACTTTACAATCTACGATCTGCGCTTCAACTGTCGCTACCTGATCCGCGTCCAATCCGTTACGATCCACGGTGTGACAGGCAGCATGGCGTACGATTACCTCGACACGCCTCACTGTGGACAAGCACTCGTCATCGGAGAGGTCCAGCCGGACTGTCCAAGAACAAGTAAGCTCAATTGTTTTTACTATTTTCAGTGCTATCACTTGCGTGGTGTGTGTTGCTCTTTGTAAGTGTAATTGCTAATTATATGTTGCCACTTAAAAAGAAATTCGTCAGTGTTATTCATTCATTTGGAAATTTACATAGCGCCCCTTCAAGAAAAAAACTACTCAGAGGCGCTCCAGACTCCAGCGCACCCAAAAAGAACAGTTATAAGTATAGTAAGAATGGATCCTGGTCGAGTCTCAAGGTGTTAAAGTAGGCATAGCTCAAAAGGAAGGCCATTCCAGACCACTGTTGACGCACAGATGTTAATGGTAGAGTATGAGGTCTAATTCACGTCATTACCTTTTCCGTTGTACCTCTACTTTTCATTACCTTACCAGCAGAGATTTGTGGTGAGCCAGCAACCAGAGAATAAACACAGTGCTCATACCTTTACCGTTTTATCATACTGTTTTATTTTGACTGTTTTCTTACCATTACCGTTTTATCGTACTGTTTTATTTTGACTGTTTTCTTACCTTTACCGTTTTATCGTACTGTTTTATTTTGACTGTTTTCTTACCATTACCGTTTTATCGTACTGTTTTATTTTGACTGTTTTCTTACCATTACCGTTTTATCGTACTGTTTTATTTTGACTGTTTTCTTACCTTTACCGTTTTATCGTACTGTTTTATTTTGACTGTTTTCTTACCTTTGCCGTTTTACCATACTGTTTTATTTTGACTGTTTTTTTCCTTTAATACTGTTTTACCATATTGTTTTATTTCGACTGTTTTCTTACCTTTATCATTACCCTTACGGCCTTGCCTTCTTCCGAGCAGGTGTCCGATTGCCTGGTGAGCCAACGAACGTCCAATACAAGTTCATTGTGAGCAGCAGCAATGTGAGCGTCCGTCTCACCTGGGACCCTCCCTCGGCCGTCTCTCTTCCCCCGGTCACTGGCTACAGGGTCTGGTGGGGTGTCGTTCTGACTGCCAGTCAACACCTTCTGCTCGAGAGGACCACCGCAGACCACCGAGACGTCCCAAAGGTTTGTTGTGCATGATGGATTTTGATTTTCATTTTCACATGATATGTAGATTTGTTATTTCGATATGACATTTGTATATCACCGCTTCAAGATTGAACTCATCAGTGGCGCTTGATGTTCAAGGTGTTTAGATTACCAGATGATTTGTAGATGACCATGTATGGATTAGATTACCAGATGATTTGTAGATGACCATGTATGGATTAGATTACCAGATGATTTGTAGATGACCATGTATGGATTAGATTACCAGATGATTTGTAGATGACCATGTATGGATTAGATTACCAGATGATTTGTAGATGACCATATATGGATTAGATTACCAGATGATTTGTAGATGACCGTGTATGGATTAGATTACCAGATGATTTGTAAATGACCATGTATAGATTAGATTAACAGATGATTTGTAGATGACCATGTATGGATTGGATTACCAGATGATTTGTAGATGACCATGTATGGATTGGATTACCAGATGATTTGTAGATGACCATGTATGGATTGGATTACCAGATGATTTGTAGATGATCATGTATGGATTGGATTACCAGATGATTTGTAGATGACCATGTATGGATTGGATTACCAGATGATTTGTAAATGACCATGTATAGATTAGATTAACAGATGATTTGTAGATGACCATGTATGGATTGGATTACCAGATGATTTGTAAATGACCATGTATAGATTAGATTAACAGATGATTTGTAGATGACCATGTATGGATTGGATTACCAGATGATTTGTAAATGACCATGTATGGATTGGATTACCAGATGATTTGTAGATGACCATGTATGGATTGGATTACCAGATGATTTGTAAATGACCATGTATGGATTGGATTACCAGATGATTTGTAGATGACCATGTATGGATTGGATTACCAGATGATTTGTAGATGACCATATATGGATTGGATTACCAGATGAATGATGGATAACCGTATACAGATGAGATAACCAGATGATTTGTAGATGATTTGTAGCTGACAACCATGAATCGATTAGATTACAAGATGATTTTCTGTGTCGTAGGATGTGCAAGTGTTGGTATTGACTGGCCTGCAGGAGTCATCGATATACGCTGTCTGCGTTCAGGCGACGTCAAGGGCAGGACGGGGTCGAGTGATGTCCCTTCGGTTCACGACACCGGCTCTACAACCGATCCCTGTTGGTAAGTAAGCCAATGAGTATGCGACTTGCAGATGATTTGCAGATGACCATGTATGGTCTACCTTCGTCAACTTATCTTCTTTGAATTTTGACTTTCATCGACTTTTATAGTTTGACTTTTGTTCTTTGTTGACTTTTCTTGTTTGACTTTTGACCTTTGCTGACTTTTCTTGTTTGACTTTTGACCTTTGTTGACTTTTCTTATGTTCTTTGTTCTTTGTTGACTAACTCTTACTGTCTTGGTTAGCATTAACTGGCTTTTTCATTTTGAACAACTGTTTACCTTCATTGAACTCTACTTTTATTGGCTCTCGTACCATGATCGACTTTTTGCCATGATCGGCTTCTTGATTGACTATCCATACTGTGAGGTTTTAAGTTTCTTTGCCATTTTTTTAAGCTTTTTACCTTGATTAACTGACTCTATTACCTTGATCGACTCACTCTGACAGTTATTGACTTTTTGACCTTTGTTGACTAACTATTACCTTGATTGACTGACTCTTTATTGGATTGACTTTGTAATGACACTTTTGGTAAGTAAATGCAAATGTAAATAATAAATGCCAAAAGTTAAATGTAAAATGTAAATGAAAAAATGTAACTGTAAAATGTAAATGCAAATATGCAGATGTATATATGTCGCAAAGGTTTGTCAGTCACTCATTCACGTGAGTAAAGCAGGGAGGAGACCTGACCGACGACTCCAATTGGAGCGTAGACTCGGAACCGACCTGGGCTGACGAACCAAAGTCCACCGTGCCCACCTTCTCGTGGGGCGACCTGTTAGTAACCCCTCCGTATGGAGGGGTGAACGAACGGGCACGGACGGCAAACGGGGGGGAGGCAATGGCAAACCACCCCTTATCTTTGCCAAGAAAATTCATGATGTAACTTGGAGGAGCTGAGAGAGGCAACAAGAGAGAGGGGACACTGGAGAGGATACATCAAGAATATCGCCAGAGCTCCAAGAGCTGACGGCACCAGGTGACCAGGTGATATATGTAATTATAAATATGTAACTGTAAGTATGCAAATATAAATGTAAACATGTAAACGTAAACATGTAAACGTACTACTTACCATCTGTTATCTGTTCAGATCCGCCGTACGTTGACATCAACCGAGGTCGGGTCGACACCGTGCGACAGAACTCCGTCAAGAAGAAGCCTCCGCCTCATTCCGTGACCTCTGACCTCCACGCGACCTCTTACCCGCCTCCGTTCGTCTGGTCTTTCCGAGACCACAGTCGACCCGATAAGCACGTTCTAAATGCCTCGCCTCCTACTTTTTCGTCGTCATCGTCATCAACTGTGTTTCTGTCGTCCACAAAAGACGTTCTTCTCCTACTCAGCTGCCTTTGCTTTTTACGTCACGAGCTATCGTTCTCATTGTCATCGTAAGAACAACGTAAGATGTCTATGACTGACTTCGTCATCCGCTTGAGTTGTCTTCGCTCCGTGTGTCTCGTTGAGACCAGAACCGTGCGATCACAATGGTGCGACCCGCCTGATGGTTTGTGCACGTGGATGGGAGTTTGACGGGGGATGGTTAGCTCACTGTTTTGCATTATGTTATCTGTTGAGTGAGACATCTTTTGTCTGATGTTAAGGGCTGAATGGTTTTTTCTTTGCCCACCGCTGTTGGTTGAGTCCATAGCAACTGTTGCTGTGGTTACCAATCTGAATGGGTTGCTAGTGTCGCCATGACTACCTACTGATTTGAAACCGATGTGATTTCCTAACCTCGTGATTTTGCCATCCATTGGATGATGGATGACTCTGGTCTATGTCTGCGGCTGGTCGTTCTTTTCTTCGAATTTACTTGATGATCGTCAAAGTAAAACATGAAAAATATTCATTTTAATTATTATTAAATATTATTGCGATTTTCCACATTTTACATTTTATGGTCTCCTGGGATTTAAAATGGCGTTGGAGAATTGTTAAATTCTCTGTATTTGCAAACGTCATCAAGTTACAAGATCTCTGTCGCTCTACTTTGAATGTGCAAGGATGTTGCGCTCTCCACTTCTCCACACACGGTCAGATCGTCATTCCCCGGGCACATACTCATCTTGGACAGTTCCGTGCTTTCTCTGCTGTTGGCCCCATGGTATGGAATGGGCTTCCACTGCCTTATGCCTACGGTTTACTAAGATGCGTTTCATCACAGTCTTCGAACAGTGCTTTTCAGCGGAGGTTAGGTTGGGAGTGCTCCTGAGTAGTTATCTGAAGGGGTGCTATAGAATTTCCGTGATCAATGAATTATGAATATTGTGCAATCAATTTAGGATTCGCCTTGTATCGTAAAATGTGTTTAGGTTCTTCGTTGCTACTGATGATCGTTGATTTTTGTTTACTACCTGAAACGAATGTTTGTCTAAAGTATTTGATGATTGTGTCCGTAGAAATTGGCGCCTTATGAATGATGAAGACAGTGCACTTTATTATTGCTTGTGATGATTTTTTAAATTAATTCTTCTCTGCAATCAAAAAACTTGTGGTTTAATTGAACTTTGTGCCGTTTGTATCCTGTGTTGAAACATTACTTACGACGATTTTGCCAAATGAACCACAATGCATCGAATTTTCGTCGGATTTTTTTGGTCGATGTTTCTACCGTTGATTGGTATTATTATTATTGTTGTTATTATTATTATTATTATTGTTATTATTATTATTATTATTATTATTATTGTTACTGTTATTTTTATTATTATTATTATTGTGTTATTGTTTCGATTTATTCCACTTGATTCGCTTCTTCCTGTCATCTGCTGAGTTCCATTCGTTCAAATATTGTTTACGTTTCTCACCGGTTTGCGATGAGTTGTCTCCAGAATTGGTTTTGTGCGCATGTCGAGTGTCAACCGCCGAAAAGATTTTACATTGAGGGGTAATGTTGACTTAGATGTTATGTTATGTATCTTAATTAACGACCTGTTAGGATGATGGTAGTCTGTTATATGTTTTCATAACAATACAATGGAAGTACAGCAGTTTGTTATACGTTGGGTTAACATGTGTGTTGCACATCATTGTTTTGTTAGTTGTTTAGCTTAACGCCTTGAGTCAACCGTTTTTTGTTTAACTTGTCATATTTATAGGGGACTGTGTACAAATGAAATTGTGTTTGGTATTGACAACCTTCAAAAGTTCAGAGGTACACGCAGTGTGGTAGAGCATTGTTAGTGCTGAGCAACTGCGAGTAAAGGACTTGCTCATGATCCCTACTCCTGTCCGTCTCACGAAGACTCGAACCCGTACTCTACGAGTTTCTAGTTACGTACTCTGACCACTCAGGTACTGTCCACCGCTTATGTTTTCAACACTTTAACAGGATTTCAGTATTCTATCTGTTATGGATTGTTTTAACATCATTTGCAGATTTGAAGGTCTGTTATTATTTTTAGAACAGTATAACCGGTTTTCATTAGAGATTCTGTGCAACAGGACACTGCATGACATTAATGCGTTATTTAACATAGAAAAATGCTTATCAAAATGTTTTCTTCCATGGTATTGTTTGTTGTAGCCATTGTACCATGACAATAATTAACAGCTGTTTGACTCAACGATTGACAATTTGTTAATAAAATAGTGCTAAAGATGAAGCTGTATGTAATTTATACAACTATGTGACTCAGCTTATTTTAGGAGTATAAATTTATTGTGCATGGCAGTTTTTGCTCCTGAAATATGAGTGCTTCTGTATTGCAATAATATAAGTATCTAACTTAACAATTTACAAAATATACCTAACACAGTTCTGTTTAATATAAACATGTATAGACTCATTATTTAAGAATATATAACAACATTTTACAACTTTTTAATGAAAATATAAATTAAAGACTTTTTAACAATAATAACCTAGTTGTTTTTATAAGAATGTGTAACTCAGCAAAATATGAAAAGTAGTATAATTATAGCTTTATTAAGCATAACATAAAACAACTGTAGCTCATTGTTGTTATGAGAGTATAGGGCGCACCAATGTTTAACAAGAGAATATAACTTACAGAAAGATTCTAATTTGTCACTTTTCCTGTTTGTGTCTTTGCAAATTGTCCTTCAATTCTTCTTCGCAGATTACAGGCACAGCATTGTGCACAACATTGTGCACACATTGTGCACAACATTGTGCGAAATTACATTGTACGAAATTACATTGTGTGAAATTACATTGTGCGAAATTACATTGTACGAAAAGTCTGTTGTAAATATGAAACATTTGCTGAATTTCGATGAAACGTTGAAACTGTGGCATTGACTTTTTTTCTAACTTTTTCTGTTCCTTGTGTCGTTCATTTTTCACTGAACTTGAAGGCTGTAAATATCACGTGATTATTACTTCTGCACTGTGTGTCTCTATCAGCTCATCTGCTATTCATGTGGCTTCTGTAAATGTCTGCTGAGCTGTGTGAAATAATTGGGACTTCGTTATGTACATTGATGTAAATGTCGTTTCAAAAGTGACCTACAGTTTGTTAGGTTTGTTTGACTGACTTTCCATGAATGTCTATTTCTTTGTAGCTTTGTTGATTTTTCATCGTTGCTGGGTGGGTTTTGTCAGCATTTTATTCTATCCCCTCCTACGGTATTATTATTATTAGTAGTATTGTTATTATCATTATTATTAGTAGTAGTATTATTATTATCATTATTATTATTATTATGGTTTTTTTTTAAATACCCCGAAGTAAACATGATCCTATGGGACTTCAACATTGACCATAAAAGCAGATTTTCATGGAGTGGACCATATTCCTCGCTATTATTATTATTATTATTATTATTATTGTTATTATTATTATTATTGTGTTTTTTGGGGGGGGTGTTATGCCCCGAGGTAAACATGATCCCTCGGGGACTTCAACTCTCTCGATAAATTGTTCATTGTTTTTATTATTATTATCATTGTGAGTTCATAATCCAGTAGGAAGACAAAATAAATTTTTAAAAATAAATTTTAAAATTATTATTATTACTGTTATTACTCGTCTTGTTATTATTCTCTGATTGAGATTTGAATCCATTTCTGTGTTGCCGCCTCTGTGTTGTCAAGACCCACATGATGCAGCTCGTTGTTATCCAGTTGTTCATTTGTTGTTGCGTTGCCTTACCCCAAAGACCTAACAACATGAGGACCGGTCTTCTGATGATGGTCTGTTATTTGAAAGGACCATTCCTTTACCCTGCATCGTGGGCAACTATGGATGCCAATATATTGGCTGGGTGCTACGTGTGTGCGTGTGACCACCGGTGGTGACTCTTCTAGTTTATGGTGTGCATTAGTTCACTAACTGATGTGACATTCTGGTTCCAATAGGGATTTTGACATCAGTTAATCTGATGCTATTTTATGCCCATGTTATCTTATGTTATGTTAATTTAAGACGTGTTATAAATGATCACGTGATTTCATGTTAGCGATGTTACGGTGGTCACGCTGGTTATGTTAATATCAACCGAAAGCTTTTCTTTCAGTCACTGCCAGTGTTGTCATGGTAACAGTTGTCTACATAGGCTGCCATCTCTGCATAGCAACTGCTGTTAAGAGTTCCTCTTTTTGCGTCAATCCCCCCTACCCCGGAGTTACCCTCAAACCTTCATGACTCACCTTTGTTTCATGTTTTCACTGTAGTCATGGTGCCGTTACTATGGCAACAGATCATTAATAATAATATCTCTGTTTGTATTTTAAGTCTGAACCTAAAGAGCGTGTTGTTGTAAATATTATGCAACTATGACGATGTGTATTGTATAGATAATAATGTGTTTGTACATAATAGGATTGTCTCAAAGTAAACTGGTTTTTGATGTAGGCATTCTTGACTGGAACACAAAGTATTTGCATTTATTGGCATTTTACTGTGTAGTGGGATCTGATTGATACAGCCTCAGTTTGCCTCTCTGTCTTTCTGTCTCTGTCTGTCTGTCTCTGTCTGTCTGTCTGTGTGTCTGTCTCTGTCTGTAAAACTACCTAGCATTCTGTCTTCCTCTGTGTCTCTGTCAGTCTGCTTGCATGACGGTTTCTGCGTGCCTATCCGTGTCTCTCTCTCTCTCTCTCTCTCTCTCTCTCTCTCTCTCTCTCTCTCTCTCTCTCTCTCTCTCTCTCTCTCTCTCTCTCTCTCTCTCTCTCTCTCTCTCTCTCTCTCTCTTTCTCTCTTTGTTGACTTACGCAGTCTCGTAACTGTACAACGCGTGAATGTAAATAGTTGTGTAATCACTGTAATATAAAATTAACTTACAGTCACTGTAATATGAATTGTTGTAAACATTGTTACGTAGCGTACAGTAACAGTGCCCTCACCAGCAGCTGACTGCTTTTAATGGCATCTACACATTACAGTACACTTACGGTCAGGTTACAGGCCTTTTGATGAGTACTTTGACCTCTTCTTAGTGCCGTCAATGTGTAGTCATTAGAAATTGGCGCTATATAAGTTTGAAGATGAGTAAGGTACAAGGTGTGTGCGTTGAGTGAGACAGAACAACGAATTTTGATGTGTCAGAGATTTTTTAGCGAGCTGGATGGTTGCAATATTTGAGACACGAAAAGTCGAGTTTTTGTGAAGATACTGAATATGAAATGAACGACAAATAAAATGAATATCTGTCAACAATGACTTCTTTCTGTGTTACGGTGAAGTCGCGTTATATACTATGTATTCACATGGTCGTAACAAGACTCGATTTGACATAAACACTAAGTCTTGTATTGGATTCCTGCTCAGTAACAGATTTCTTTCAAAGCTGCGTTATAATCTACAATTATATTGGTGAATAGTTTTTGCCAAGCACATTGCTTCAATGCAGTGATCTTCTCTTCATCAGTATTCAACATTCATTCGAAACCATCTTCTTGTTATCAGTAAGTGATTGGTTAGTGCGCCTGCATTGTGGTGCAGTGTGTAAGGGTTCAAAGCCTGCTCTTCATCTGAAGCTGTTACTGTGTAACGACCTTGAGCAAGTCTATTCACTGATTTGGAAACGTTGGAAGCAAGACTTTTAAAGGAATTTTTATAAATGCAAAACCCATTCTTTCCCTTCCCATATGCCTCCAAGGTAAATTATTCCCAATTGGATGACAATGACTTTTTTACTATTTTTAACTGCACAGAAGTGCTACAGCTGCACAAATCCATTTAGCGTTGTACATTTTGTGTAGCACCAGAGCCAGGATAAAAATGGGGTGGCCCTGTTCAGTAAAACGGGGGGTGGGACAGTTGGGCGGACAGTCACACAGAATTAAAACAAATGGGAACATAAAACAATGGACATTATTTTGTGACGACAACGCTAGACGCTATAATTACGTTAGTATTTTTGTCTATGACCAAATTGGAAATGATGTTGCTAGGCTATCTGTGTGTTCTATGCACTTCGTATTTGTGATGAGACCTCTCTTTGTTGTGCAATTCTATTGCATCACCAGCTTCGTTTGTGTGCAAGTTGCTGCTGCAAAAATAACTCTGCGCTATTATGACGACATCTCCTTGGTTTCTACGTAGGCTACTGCACTATTGTTACGTCATTAGCTATGCATAGCCTATATATAATATATATATATATAATTATATATATAGCGTTACTTGATTACGATTGTGGCTAATTCCGTGCCACTCTTTGTTCTACAAGCACAATTATTATTACGTCATTAGCTTTGGTTAGAGAAAGCATAATAGGCTAATTATGACTTGGTCAGACTTGCTGTTATATGTTATGAACACGTTGAACATGCCTTAAGGCTTAATCCGCCTCTGTGTAGAACTACACGCTAAAAAGCCTTGCTGGGAGGTAATACGAATGTAGGCTACAGCATTCTTTCTGACGCTTCGAGTCAACTCAATCAGTTCTTTCTATGGTGGTTGCTACATGTTTAACGACACTGCCATTTCAAAGATGATTATAGTGTCTCCACGCTATTTAGGTCCCCGTCCATGCCCGAGATTTTGAGTAGGCCTATCTGAAATAGCCACATTCAGAAAGCGAACCGCGGCCCGCATGCTCTCTTTCACAGAGTCGTGTACAGACGCGCGGCCAGCGCTCTTACCGATGTAGCTAAGCGAGCCAGTGAATCCTTTCCATGGCTAGGCCTTCAATTTACGAGGAAATGCATGCGACCTGCGTTTAGATTGGCCTCGCCTATAATAGTGTAGCTGACTTGAGTGAATAATAACGATCTTATAGGCTAGCATTGGTTGAATATTCCCAACCGAATAAACACTTTGTGAGCAGCAGATGTTGAAACAGCCGACTGCATATTATAACGACAGTTGAGTCATTCTTGAAAAGCGTTCGATAACGTCGACCCCGTTCTTTGTCAATTCTACGCACAGCCTGCAGATAGTTGCTATCGATTGAGAGCATCAATCGATACCAACACATATTCAACTTTAACACACGTCTGTTTTTGGATATGCGAATCAACCACGATCAGTTTTACAAACACCTTCGTATTTCGACCAATTGGATATTGTTGATTTTAGGTTTAATTTATAATTTTAGAGTCAACGTAATCGAGGTGTCTTAGGCGAGTACAAGTAAACTAGACCTACGTCGCTGAAAATTGACGCTTTGCAAATGTCATTCTAACGATACCGATATTTTACTGCGGTAAACCAACGTTTGGCTTTTGTGTTCTTAGGTCTGCTGTAGGCAGAGAAAGCACACGAAACTCGATTACTCTGAACGCTATTCGTGAAGTCGGCTAGGATACAATAGACTGAATAGAGTCAAGCGAAACTAATGAAGACAAGTTCTCAGCAAAGTCATTTCAGCTGCCAAACAATTCTAAATGTTTAGGTGTATGCGTAATCTAAGTTAGATGTACATTAATGTGCAGCTATTGGCAATCGTTATAGAGTACAATAATTATTAGGTCAGAATCGGATTCATTTTCTGTCCAAGGCGGCAGCTACGTTTAAGAGTAGACAACATCAGAGCGCCAAATGAATTCACTCGCTCACATGACGTCGAAAATGACGTTTTCATCGATGATGCTTTTCCTGCTCTTGGTGATTGGATCTCCTGGGGCTGTGACGTCAGACGGGCCACCTGCGGATGGTTGTCTGAATGGGGCTTTGCCGCGTGATCAGAAGGAATGGACGGACAGCGCTTCTGCGCTGGTCACTCAAGTCAACTGGAATTTCGACAAGGTATAGGTCTACTGTATTCAGGGTATACATGTTTCTTATAGTGTAGTCGATTAAAGTGAATTTTTTCGAAACCCGAACAAAATTGTAACAAGCATCGTTTTGCGATAGAACTGTAGTAAAGGTGATTTTGTATTGTCTGTTGAAAATCCCCATTTCAATCTTTAATATTTACGAAGTTATTTTAGAAAATACTAAAAGTGAGCGATAATGCAGGTCGTTGTCCTTTGCAAATTAAATTTTCCACTCAAATGATACCAATGCAGAACGTAACTTGTTGCTTGTTGGCAAAACTGGATCGAACTAACATAATTTCGTTTAAAAATTTACCGACGAGGGTCTGAGAATCGTTTACGATGTCCAGCTTATGAGCGCATGGACTTATAAAGGTCCTGCTCGTAGATAGGCTACTCTACAGTCTACAAGACCCAACGACTGAAAAATATTCCAGGCTTCTGATAAAATCTCAATTTTTTCCTTTTATTAGTGCTAATGTTTCAACAGTTTTTTCGCACCATGTTACGCACTTTGATTGGCTGCCTTGTAGGGCTTGTGAAACGCATCTAAACGGACGAAACGATATTAATATTGCCCTCGTTAGGCTGCAATTTTTGCTTAGCACTTCGACCTTCTTGTGCAGGTCTGCACATGAGCCTGCGCGTGTCCTGCGCTCACATAGGTCCATCGCCGGCATTTGACAGTGTATGGGGGATTGTGGGAGGTGCTTAGAAACAATGGGGATACCAGATGAACTAGTGGTGTTACCATCTAGAGGATCTCTACCACAGGCCAGTAATCACAGTTAGAGTGGTCGGGGAGCTAACAGAGTGGTTCAAAATCGTGGTGGGAGTAAGACAAGGATGTGGTCTGTCACCAGACCTCTTTAACTTCATCTTTGAAGCATTGATGAGCCTTGCAGTGAGATCGGTAGAGTCCGGAGTTACAGTAAATGGACGGCTGCTCAACATTGCCCAACATTGACCTTGCATCGGAATCACCAGAGCAGCTGTAGGAGCCGACGTTAGACAACAGTAGCAAAAGCTGTGCCTAAGAATTAATGTAGAAAAGACAAAAACAGTGACTGTTGGGAAAAAAACAGGAAGATCTGGAGATAAGACTGGAGAACAAAGTGCTGGAACAGATGACAGAATTCATGTCACCTTGTGCTGTCAGCTCGTAGAGCTCTAGCGATTTTCCTGACACACATTCTCCATTGTTCTCTGTTCGCAGACAAGTCCCTCAGTTAGAATTCATGTACCTGGGGGATATGTACAAAGGACATCAAACGTAGAATTGGTCTTGAAGGAGCGATGTTTGGATGTCTGAGTAAGATGTGAAAAACAAACAGCATCTCGATAAAACAAAGATGAAGGTGTATGGAACGCTTGTACTGCTGGTGCTACTGTATGGAGCAGAGTGCTGCTGTCTGTGCAGAGAAGAAGAGAGAAGATTACTGGCGGCGGAGTTAAGCTGGCTGCGAAGAACACTGGGTAGAAATCGGAGAGACAGGATCCGAAACGAAGTGACTCGGGAGCAGCTGGGACAATGGAAAAGGAAACACTGGTGAACAAGATCAGAAATAGAAGATTCACATGGTTCGGGCACGTCACATGAATGGAGGACTAAAGGCTACCAGCAATTGAATGCTTCATTTGGTCTGACTGGTAACTTTCTTGAATGGATAGCCTCTTTCTATATGATCGCTCTCTTTGTGTGATCCATGGCTCTACCTAAGTCTGCATGGGTCCCTGCCCAATATGGTCTGCCGCAGGGATCTGTTCTTGGTCCAATTCTGTACATAATTTACACTTCTGAACTTGCCTCTCTTCTTGCAACACATGCCGTTTTGGGTCAGCTTTATGCTGATGATGTACATAGTACATTTGTACAAGCCTACAAAGATTGTCTATCATCTAGCGCCATATCAGTGGTCCGGGGCATGACTTTAACCGCCTTAGAAACATGGATGTTGTGTAACCGACTGCGCCTAAATCCAACTAAGACTAAATTTATCTGGCTAGGCAATCGTAAGCAACTTGCTAAAATTGACTTCGATGCACTTGTGACGGAATTCCCTGCTTACACTTTCTGAAATACGGTCCGTGACCTTGGTGTCCTGTTGGACCAGGAGCTCACATTAATTTGCTCCCCATATTCAAGGACTTGCTCGAGACTGTTACTATCAACTGCGTCACCTTCGCACAATTGCTCGTTCACTAACATCTAGTGCTGTCACCACTTAGTCCATTCCTTCATTACTTCCCGTCTTGATTATTGCTCATCACTCTACTCTGGCCTCCCATTCAATCGAATAATGTGTGCTTAAACAGAGTCTTACGCTCTGCTGTGCTCACGTTTAATAATTATTGCACATATCCCTAAATTTCTAATAATAGTCCCCTTGAAGAAGTGCTATATAAATTCTTGAATGAATAAATGAATATATTTATAAGATGCCTCTAACACTGCACACCATTGAGAAGTTTTCCCAGTCGATAAACTGCAGGGAAAATTATGTGATTTTCAGACAACAGAAAAATGTACGTTGGGTTCCAGTTAATTGCGAAGAACATGTCCATGGAAAGAGTTTGATTCAAAAGTGCAGGACTAATGAATAGGAGAGGTAGTTGTTCAGCAAACATCAAAGCACTATCAAGTGTGACACCCAATTCACGAACACTTAAGGGAAAGGTGAAATTAGGGAATAATGGGGCCAGCAATTGGGTTTTAACTTACTTTTGAGCTTTTGTAGCTGTTTGGTTCCTAACCAGATTAATTGAGTCTTTGAAGGAATAAGGCTAATTCTGTTTGGTGTCATCCAAAGGTGGAGGACTTGCAATAGCAGCCTCCACATTTCAATTTCTTTGTTTTAATAATAAAATCATTTACCTTAATCCACCAGGTCTCTTTGGGGTCCTGCTCCTTTTGGCTTACCTCAGGGTTTGGTCCTATTACCTCTCCTGTGTATCTTTAGTCTTGAGGGGCCACTATAAAATGCTCTTTAGGCCTATAAATAAAAATAAATACAGAGCCTTAAATTTTCTCTGTATTAGGTGGCATTTTCTAGCGGGACCTGGGTTTCTTTACTTTCTTAAAGGTTTCCATTTGGCCCACTACTCTAGTTTAATTGTAATTTACTTGTTATAAAAAAGCCTTAATATTGCAACTTCATAACTTGTGTTTAGTTTGTCCACCACCAGTATTCACAATGCTCTAAGTATCTTTGTAAAGTTTTTTGCTTGTTGTTGGGTTCCAGAAATAAATCTTTCCACCTAAACTCCAAGGCGACCTTCAGTTCTCTTGTCTTTTGGCATTGGTCCCAGATTGTGACATTTCTCAAGCTTGGCTCCCACATGTGACAATCTATGGGGGATCAAATCAGGAGAGTTTGGGCCATTCTCAGTTAAACCAGGACGAATTACACTGAGCTGATATCGTATATCCTTTCTTCAACGTGGCCGCATATTTTTAGCGGTTCTCGGTCTCACCGCTTATCAGGTTTAGCACTTAGCAGCGAGTATAATTTTAACTCCAAGACCTTGCTCATACAATGTCTGCATGTGTATTTTGTCTGTCATTGAGGCCTTGTCCATTTTCATTTGTGATGTGACTTTATAAAATCAAATTTGTACCTTTTTGGTACGTTACATGTGTTTGGACCTTCAAAAAACAGTGCGTGGACTCACTAAAAGTAATATAACTTTTGTTACGTTTGAATTTTTTTGGTGAAATTTGGCATTTGTATGTAGATATGAGTTACTTTTGAGCCTATAAAGTCTTATTATAAATGCCTTACTTTTGGCCAAAATATTAGCAAAAAACTGTTTCGGGGCTTCATTTTTTGCCCACCCTGTAAATCCCTGACATGGGATTGATGGGGATTTTCACTCAAACGATCAGCTTCAAATTCTGATTCCAACGATACCAAATTTATGCTTGTTACAATTTTGTTCGGGTTTTCTAGCCGTCTACCCAACTATTAGTTCGTTCGGTATAATTATATATTTTGACGTAATGATGATCGGAAACTCCAAACTTCTAAGGCGTCACTCGAAAGCCAAGCGCGGGGCATGGGCACCGGCTTATTCACGACCGTTCCATTGAGTCACTGGCCTTGTCCAACGGAGGTCCGGATTCGGTTGCCATTGGATCAGAGAGGCTACTAAATCGGGTGTCGTCTGGGTCGGGAATTGGAAAGTGGAGGATCAGATGTGACAGGGTAAGAGTTCTTGAAAAGGATCGAGTGTCTTAGGTTTCGAATAAAAAGCCCGAGGTGTTATGGATAGATCGATGAGCCTGAGGAAGGTGACGGTGTGTGGCTAGTAATGATGATGGAGGAACTGCAAGGAAATGAACGGAATTCAGGAGGTAGATCATCGTTCGAAGGGGACAGGGTATAGACACTGTAGACATAGAAATGGAGCGGAGCGTCAAGGGGAAGCCACTTAGAAATCACGGTTCTGCATGGTGAAGGTACGAGCACAGCGGACTGAGAACAGGCTTTGTTCAGCCGAACGAATGGAACGGAAGTGGGGAGCCTTATGAGTAGCTTGCTCATAAGACTCGATCCCCACTTCATTCGCTCGGCTGAACAAAGTCTGTTCTCAGTCCATTATGCTCATACCCTCTGTCACCGACCATCAAAATCTAGGGTTTTAAATCTAGTTTTAATAGGGAACTTTATGCTCAGAGGCTTTCGGGTGATCAATATTAGAATGAGCTAGGACCTAAAACAAATGTAGCTGAGATTCGTTTAAAGATTATATTATAATAAAACAATATCAAACAGTAAAATACAATCAATAATCTTATCTACTTATTTGTGGCGTATTATCTAAGATATATTATAACTTGTTTCTTAACTTCCACGTTGGACTTCTCCAGCGTAGATGTAGAAGTTCTTCAGTTCGTATGGATTGGAATGAAGGTTCGAAGAGGAAGGAAGGTCACCTTCTTCTTGTTTGCCGTCGTTTCCAATTCTCTTCTGTAGTTGCGTAGACGGAGAATGCTGTAGTTGGACACAGCACTCTGTAGTTTCTTCCGCCTCGTTGATTCTTCACAAGCAACGGTAGCTTCTCGTCGCTTGCACGTCCTTTCGGTCTCGTCTTGTGGTCGTTTCGCCCCTTTCTTCTGCCGTCGAACTCCAATCGCAATTGCAGTTCCGAATCGACCTTCTCCCGATGTCGAATCGCAATTCACTCGCAAGTGTCACATCAAACTTCGCAAAGTTTCGTTCGACACGCCCTGGTATCTCTGTTCCCAAGGACTTATAGTCTCACCAGTGGGACAGGCCGACAGCGTGTCGCCTTCCACACCCAATTCACCGTCAGATCTTCTGAATTACCGACGAGAACGCCACGTTTGACTAATGGCCGTTCTCGCTCAGAAATCTACGTCTTCTTCCTTCGCCATCTTTTCGCTGTCTGGGTTTATCGTCTGCCGTTGTTGCCGTCTGCTCAAGTTTGACGCTGCTTTCCGCCCTCCGTTGTATTTCAATAATTGATGTAGCGCGTATTCAAGAATTGTTATAGCGCTATTATTATTATCTAACTTAATGCCACAAGTAATATTAATTATAATCTACAATACGCCACATATTGTCTAGCTTAATTCTTACCTATTTAATACTTATACAATGCATCATTTAATAGGTTTGTTTGATAAGAAGCATTCTACCGCTACAAATGCCCCTCCTTCAAAAGACTGTTTACAGGCTTTAACAAACTCACCTACTTAACAAACTAACCTAGTAAACTAATTCACTTACTATACACGACATGACAATTAATACACTTTACTCACTGGCTTACACTTCTTCATTTACTTTATCTCAACTTATACTACACAATCCCTCTACTTAAATAGTCGGACATAACATTTTCGGACCCTTTAATATATCTAATGTTAAAGGAATAGTTTTGGAGTGCCAAACTCCATCTCATCACCCTTGCATTTTTCATTCGACCCTCTTTCATATATTGCAATCCGCAATGGTCTGTCTCAATTGTAAATGTCTTTCCACAAAGATATCGGTCGAACCTGCTTATACCCCACATGATTGCTAAGCACTCTCTCTCTTCCACAGAATATCTTCTCTCTCGCTCTAACAGCTTCCTGCTCGCATACGCTATGGGATGATTCGTCCCCTCGTACTGCTGCATTATCACACATCCGATTCCACTCCCACTTGCATCAGTTTGTAGGTTGAAATCCTTCTCTAAATTTGGAAGTCTCAGAATTGGTTCTTTCGCCAATTCGTTCTTGAACTTTGTAAAACTATCTTCCAGCTCTTCATTCCATTCTACCATTCCAGGTGCTATCTTCTTCGTTAAGTCACTTAACGGTGCCATGATTTCCGCACAGTGTGGTATGAATTTCCGATAATAGTTTATCGCTCCAAGAAAACTCCTGACTTGTTTCTTTGTCTTTGGACGTGGCATGTCTACTATTTTATCCACTGATTTCTCCTTTGGACTTATGTCATCCTTGTTCAACGTATGTCCCAAAAAGTCAATCTTTCCATATCCTATTGAACACTTCTTCGGCTTCAATGTCAAATTCGCTTGTCTCACTCTTTCGAAAAATATCTCCAATGTCTTCAAATGTTCTCTCCATCCTTTATTATGCGCTAGAATGTCGTCGACATAACTTTCAAGATTTTCTGTTCCTTGAAGAATCTTCCTGATTAAACGGTTGTAACTTGACGCACTATTGATCAATCCAAAAGGCATCACATTGAACTTGTATATCCCATTGGCACATACAAATGTAGTGTAGTCTTTCGATTCTGGACTCATTGGGATCTGCCAATAACCCTTGCAGAAATCGAACTTGCTGTAGATTCTACTACCACTCAACTTATTAAAAATATCCTCATTTGTCATCATAGGCTCAGGATCAAATATTGTAAGCTTGTTCAGCTGTTTGTAATTGCAACACAGCCTATTGCTTCCGTCTGATTTCTTGACAACCACCAGCGGTGCTGCATAAGCTGCCTCTGATCTTTCTATCACCTTATTGTCCAACATCGTCTGGATCTCCTTATCTATTTCTTTTTGCAAATGGTATGGTGTTGGATACGCTCTTTGTCTTACTGGTTCTTCACTCGTCAAATGTATTTCATGCTTTACTAAGTCTGTTCTCCCAGGCTTGTCTGTGAATATGTCTTCATATTTCTTCAGTAGTTTCCTCATTTCTCCTTTTTGTTCTTCATCCAAATCAGGATTTATATCCACATCTTCATAGGTCTCTGTTTGTTCACTTACATATAAATCCAATATTTCTTCTTCTTCATCTTCTCCCACTTTTCCGTCATATACTACTGCTGAAATGTACGCTACGGTCTCGGCATCTTCTCTTTCGTGGTATTTCTTCAATATATTAATGTGATATGTCTTTATCTTTCCTTTCTCGATTTCAACTCTGTAATCATAGTTTCCAATCTTCTCTCTCACAACATATGGCCCTTGCCACTTTACTAACATCTTGTTCTTACAACTAGGCAATAGTAACAACACCTTATCACCTATTTCCAACTTCCTGTATCTCGCTTTCCTGTCATAATACTTCTTGTTTTTAGCGTTCGCTTTGTGTATCGCCTTCTGCGCCATATCACAAGTCTCCTCAATCCTTTCTCTCAAATCCTGCATATACGTATACACGTCCTTCACTTCTTCTTCCACTGTCTCATTGGTCCATAACTCCTTCAGGATCTGCACTGGTCCTCTACACGATCTACCAAATATTAGTTCGAATGGTGTGAAACCGTGACTCTCATGTACTGTGTCTCTCAACGCAAACAGTAATGGAGCTATATAACGATCCCATTCTTTCGCTTGTTCACCAATCAACTTCCTCAACGTCGCTTTGATGGTTCCATTAAGCCGTTCTACACATCCATTGCCCATTGCATGATATGGACTCGTCATGGTGTGTTTTATCAATAGCATCTTATTTACTTCAGCCATGAGTTCAGAAGTGAACTGGCTTCCACGATCAGTATGGATCTTCTGAGGCACTTCCATACGACAATAAAATCCGAACAAAGCTTCTGCAACTTCCTCAGTACTAATTCCTTTCAATGGAATAGCTTCCGGATACCTTGTACTCAAATCTATGATGGTCAATATGTATCGATAACCCCTTGCAGACATAGGGTTAACTTCTCCGATTATGTCTATGCATATGTGTTTGAATGGTACATCTAATACAGGTAGATGACCCATAGGCGCCTTGTGGTTCACCTTCTTGTCAACTGATTTTTGACAAATATCACAACTCAACACATATCTCCGTATATCTTGTCCTATTCCAGGCCAATAGAATTCATTTAGAATCTTATCATGTGTTTTCCTCATTCCTAAATGAGCCGATAACAATGAATTGTGTGCCACTGCTAACACTTTATCCCTCAATGGTTTAGGTACCATTAGTTGCCATTTCACCTCATCCTTCTGTACTTCTTTGTATCTTTTATACAACAATCCCTTCTTTTTCACATATGGTTTATCTTCTATGTTGTCTTCGTTACCATCCCATTCAATTGCTCTTTCCATTTGTTTCGACATAGTTTCATCTTGACTCTGCAACTCCTGTATCTCTTTTACTGACACATTCAAGTTCGGCATCTCCGCAACTTTCAATGGTTTGTATTTTGCTACCTTTTTAGCTTCTGCTCTAGTCTCCACAACTGCTACTGTCATTAATTTTTCATCTTGATTCCTCATCACATCGTCAGAAAATCTTACTGTTTTCTTTGCACCAATAGGTCTTTCTTCATGTTCTGTTTTTCTAATCAATATTCCTTTGTTTTCCACTTCAGTACATTTCTCAATTATTTCCTTTGGCTCATGATTTGTCACACTCTCAGTTCTTTCATCCTTAACCATGTACTTCAATCCTTTGATTTTCCCAATTATTACTGGCTTTATTGGCTGTTCCATCACCATCGCTTGTACTTCACCATTAAAATGTTCACTCTCTATGTACACCTTAGCCAATGGGAAACATCTTAAACTCCCATCAACTAAAACACAATGTGTTTCTTCTCCAGTCAACGCTTCTTCATTTATCAAAGAACGTTTTACAATACAACAACTTGCGCCTGTGTCGTATAAGCATCCCACTGTGTTTCCATTAACTGTCACCTGGTATTCACTCTTATCTTCAAGGCTAATACATCCATCATTGTCTTTTATCACCATTGCACTAGCTGCCATGTACATTGGTGGTATTTTATTATGTTCACCCTGTTTCATCTGTTGTTCTCCTCTTGTAACTTCAACCACTCTCTGTATTTCACTTTCTGGCTTAACCAAGTGTGCTCGACTTTCGAATATTTGTACTGCTGCTGCAGTGTGTTTAAATGTACCCCTGTTTTTCTTTGGGCATTGATATGCCTTATGGTTCTGTTCTCCACAGAAAAAACAAGTAATCTTATGTCCAGTTGCAATTTCTCTTTCCCTGCTGAATCCTCGGTTTTGATGTGTACCCTGATTTATCTTCACATCACTTCTACTCCTGTTCAGATTGTACCCAGACTGTTCTTTGGGTCTGTGTTCATACGGTCTACCGTTCAACCTGTCACTATGAAATTTCACATCTGGTTTTACAGACTGCTCGCTGTACTTGTAACCGTGTGCTTCAATGTGTGATTCCGCACAAACTAACATGTCCTTCAAACTCATTTTACCCTTCTCTTTTATAAACATACGAAGTTCAGTACTGCACGTCAGGTAAAACTGATC
The DNA here is from genome assembly GCA_949752735.1 of Lumbricus terrestris. NCBI lineage: Eukaryota > Metazoa > Annelida > Clitellata > Crassiclitellata > Lumbricidae > Lumbricus > Lumbricus terrestris. The sequence continues at coordinate 54,576,724 of OX457044.1, forward strand.
TTTCAACAATAGATCTTCCACTCCTTCGTAAGTTCTTTCAAATCCCGCTTGTGCTAACCACTGCTGCATATACCTCCTCAATCTATGTACAAAACTAGAAGGTGTCTCTCCAGATTCCATTTTACTGGTTTTGAACTTGTTTCGATAACCACCTTCAGTAAGTTGAAATCTCTTCAACAGCTGAGTCTTCAAACACTCATAATCTTGCACTTCTTCTGCAGACAACCTTTGGTATACTTCCAGTGCTCTGCCTTCCAAATGTCTAGCTAACGTCAACGACCAAACTTCTTTTTTAACTTCATACGCAACACAGGTTCGCTCGAATCTCAACAAGTAGTCATCTAAACAAACCTTTGACTCGTTGAATATAGGAAATTTGATATTTCTGATTCCTTTATTGTTTTCTCGGTGATCTCCCTGTTGTTGACCATCACCGATCCTCATGTAGGCATTCTCGTGCTCTTGGTTTTGCTCCCCTCTCGAATCAATTTCACGCATTCTCACTTGTGCTTCAAGTCTCTTTATTTCTAACTGGTGTTCACGCTGTTCTCTGGCTTCTGTTGCCAAGCGACTTTCTCTCGCTTCTGTCTCAGCTGCTTCACGGTTTAATCTGGCTTCTGCTTCAGCACTCCTAATTGCTTCCAATTCCACTTCAGCCTTCTTTGCTTGCATTGCAGCCTCTGTTTCAGCTTTTCTCATTGCTGCTTCTGCTTCAGCTTTTCTCGTTTCTGCTTCTGTTTCAGCTTTTCTCGTTTCTGCTGCCGCTTCAGCTTCCATCTCTGCTTTTCTTGCTTCTATTTCAAGTCTCTTGACTTCTGCTGCTGCTTCAGCTTTTCTCGTTTCTGCTGCTGCTGCTGTTTCAGCTAATTTCATCTCTTTGGCGATGTCCCTCTCAGTCGCTCTATCTTGTCTCCATTCTGCCTGTCTTTCTTTGACAAAGGCACGTGTCTCGTCCCCTTCCATGTTCATCCGTTTGGCAATTTCTAACCAAGCTTCAAAATCACTTACAGACATACTTACTGTCTTACTTGCTGACTAGCAACTTATGTCAAAAATATTGGCAACAATGTGCGCTATTTAAATTTCTAACAAATAGAAATTGTTCAATTCTGCAAAGTGTCAATTCAGTTCCACAACAACAACTAATCTATTAAACTATTTAGAGATTAGTAGTTCATACAACCTACTGCAGTATCTTCAATCTACAATTTCAGATTTAGTCTCTAACAATCTCCTAGCTATAATTGTTCAAAGCTTTTCTAATACTGTTCAAAAGACAGTTTTTCACTGACTCAAATCTTTACTGACTTAAATCTTTACTGACTTAAATCTTTACTGACTTAAATCTTTACTGACTTAAATCTTTACTGACTTAAATCCCGGACGGGCACCCACTCTTGTCACCGACCATCAAAATCTAGGGTTTTAAATCTAGTTTTAATAGGGAACTTTATGCTCAGAGGCTTTCGGGTGATCAATATTAGAATGAGCTAGGACCTAAAACAAATGTAGCTGAGATTCGTTTAAAGATTATATTATAATAAAACAATATCAAACAGTAAAATACAATCAATAATCTTATCTACTTATTTGTGGCGTATTATCTAAGATATATTATAACTTGTTTCTTAACTTCCACGTTGGACTTCTCCAGCGTAGATGTAGAAGTTCTTCAGTTCGTATGGATTGGAATGAAGGTTCGAAGAGGAAGGAAGGTCACCTTCTTCTTGTTTGCCGTCGTTTCCAATTCTCTTCTGTAGTTGCGTAGACGGAGAATGCTGTAGTTGGACACAGCACTCTGTAGTTTCTTCCGCCTCGTTGATTCTTCACAAGCAACGGTAGCTTCTCGTCGCTTGCACGTCCTTTCGGTCTCGTCTTGTGGTCGTTTCGCCCCTTTCTTCTGCCGTCGAACTCCAATCGCAATTGCAGTTCCGAATCGACCTTCTCCCGATGTCGAATCGCAATTCACTCGCAAGTGTCACATCAAACTTCGCAAAGTTTCGTTCGACACGCCCTGGTATCTCTGTTCCCAAGGACTTATAGTCTCACCAGTGGGACAGGCCGACAGCGTGTCGCCTTCCACACCCAATTCACCGTCAGATCTTCTGAATTACCGACGAGAACGCCACGTTTGACTAATGGCCGTTCTCGCTCAGAAATCTACGTCTTCTTCCTTCGCCATCTTTTCGCTGTCTGGGTTTATCGTCTGCCGTTGTTGCCGTCTGCTCAAGTTTGACGCTGCTTTCCGCCCTCCGTTGTATTTCAATAATTGATGTAGCGCGTATTCAAGAATTGTTATAGCGCTATTATTATTATCTAACTTAATGCCACAAGTAATATTAATTATAATCTACAATACGCCACATATTGTCTAGCTTAATTCTTACCTATTTAATACTTATACAATGCATCATTTAATAGGTTTGTTCATGGGCGCCCGCAGCATAGGTCAAGGGGGGTCGCGTGACCCCCCCTGGAAATCATGACAAGTTATTGATAATAGCACTTTCTGGAAAAAATGTCAGTGGTAAAACGGGAATAGAGGCCCATGTACGCGGTCTTTTACTCCACCAACTTTTGGTGTAGACCTATATATATTGTGGTTATCTCTACATGCTGGGCACTGCTGGAACTCGTTACTCAGTCATATCAGGGAGTCATTGTGGCGGGGGGGATGACCACGATATGGCTTGTGTCGGTCAATCTCTGCAGTCTGAACTAAATCCTCTTTGATATACGATACGCAGGGTCACAAACTCATAATTTATGTGGTGTCTGGCACTGTCATTAGAGACGACTTGGGGGTGTTTGAGATATCTTGGGTCGGAGCCAGGGTGCTGGCGATGGACAGGGACGAGTGGAGGAGATGCGTTGCCCGATGCACAGACCTGCACGGGAAGGACTCAGTGGCCTACTGAGGCACTGTCAGTTTAGGCAAAGACCTCTGGATAATTAACTCAAAAAACGTACAGGCTATTTTCGCCCTCTCAATAGGCTATATATATAGGCCTACATATATATAATACACAAGCCAGTAGTTTAAAGTTATATATATAATTTATATATATATATAATTTATATACAATTATACATCTATAGTCTATGACCTATGAGCTGTTTACCACGGAGTATAATGTAACCCAACTGTCGTCTGACACGGAGCGGAGCGTATACATTATATAGGGCCAGTGGAATGCCTTTCATCCCCCCCCACCCCAACACCGGCGACTTGTGATAACCAATAAGGCCGCACATGTCGGACGAACTTAATGGAGAGTTGAAAGATGAGATACACAGGACTGACTGTGACAGATGAGGGCATGGTTAATAAAAGTGGGGAGAGCGAATTATTAGCAGTGGCTTCTACCCCTGCAGGCCCAGTGCAGGGCGGGCGCAACTTGTTCCAAGTGAAAAACGGAGAAGGGGACAGAAATGAGTCAAACCCACACGTCTGGAGAGGCAAGAGCGGTCTTAGAGTGGAAGGCCGGCCCGGGAGTGGGGAAGGAGAGGGCTTGAGCCCGATTGTTTAAGAGGAGTAGAGATAGGATCCTGATGATTATAGTTCCTTCAGCACTGGAGAGTAGAAGACTGTAGACATGGTGTCCAGTTGATAACCGGTCGAGCCGTTATGATGTCCGCACGATCTGACGACAATGGAGCAGTACCCGAAACGACACATTGAATTCACAGACGAAGTCTTCGAACTGTCATCAATATGGCCTACTAGTAGGCTACTACAGAATGCTACGCCAGTCATCAGCCCTCCAATCGCACACCAGTCCGCCACCGCCCCACGGTAGGCCAGGCCTATTATGTGACGTCTATTGAATTGGAATTCACGGATGTAATTATTTTTTTAATGTAGGCCTAGTGATTGGATAAACTTTACTTTTCCTGGAATCACTTCTTTCTTTGAACACTGTTTCTTTCTCGTTGATAATTATATAAAAAAAACTAGTAGCTAGTGATGAGTGAGTCCATAATAATTATTATGAACTCACTCATCATTAGCTATTTGTTTTTCCCAAATCAAGTCCTTTCTGTTTCGTCTTGGCTCAGTGGATTGTGAACACCTCTGTGCAGGCTTCTTCACATGTAACTAAACAGCTTTCCGGAATGAGTGCATGAGTGAATAGTATACTTATTATTTATATTAATATGATTATACATTATATAATTTATATGTGTGTGTGGCTAAGGCTATGTTTCGATATATGTTATGCCTGGCATCAGGGACCAGAGGTTTCCCACATAATGATAATAGTGCAGGCTTATAGTGCATGCAGTATGCAATGTTACTCTATTAGCTGTTATTAATGACAAATGAAAGTATGCTAAGTATTTTAGTATTATTTTGTTGTAACATATAGTACACAATATATATATACTCAAAAAGAATTCCTCAATACTGAATCAAACATAAATAAGAACAGGAAGAAAAGAGGTCTGATCATTCAACTCCAGTTTCTTGCACATGTATAAAATTGTTTCTAGCAATCTGGCCAAGTTTTGCTCCCTGAAATATTTTCTGTACCCCGGAAAAAAGAAATGATGCTCCTGGTACTGTCAGTCCGTTGCTAGTGCCATAGCTTTTTTTCTATGAACATATACATGAATAATATATGCCGTAAGTCATAGTCGGAAACTGTTGAAAATTTGTTCGTCTCATCGCAGAAGACTCGTAAATAGTGATGTCCATAATATTGAGACAATAATATGATTGTGTGAGTTGCTCTGTTTTTAATATCATGTTTTATATATTAACTCTCCCGGCCATGAACGACTGACCCCCCCTGCAAAAAATCCTGCGGGCGCCCATGGGTTTGTTTGATAAGAAGCATTCTACCGCTACACCCTCACCTCACTATCCTATGGCTGCATAAGCTTAGCCTATAGCTCGCAAAGGTATACGAGCGATGCCTAACAGACAGCGCCAGACTAGAGCAGATATCCTATAGGCCTACTCGATTCGTTGCAGGAGTTATTGAAGGAGTTGTGCAGTTCTAAACATTCCTTTAAAACAAGTTAGACAACCCTGCTTTAGATCTCGAAATTTAGAAACCGACCTATCCATCCATCCATCCATTTATCCATCCATCCATCTATCCATCCATCTATCCATCCATCCATTCATCTGTATATCTCTGTGATCTTCAGTTGTCCGTTTTTCGTACTCAGTCTTTCTTGTTTGGAGCGAATCTTTCTGGGTCCTCTGTGGTTTTCGTGTGGACCTGCTGGCCAGATATTATATAATACTGTCTGACCTTTGAAGTGTTAGATCTTTCCGACCTCATACACGTGTCTCTCATTTCAATATTATTGCTGGAGTCTTTATGAGTTCGTGAGTTCTGTAGGTCGGATTTTCTGCTGAAGTTGAACGTTTACAGTAACAATTAGACCTATTTATAAACTGTGAAGCTTTATTGGTTTAGGTATGCGCCAGTGTTGAGCAGTGTTACGGATTCGGAAGTTCCAATGTGAATTTCGTTAATACGAACCAACTGCCACCAGTTCAGATACAACTCAACCAGTTCGTCTCATTCAGGTGAAAATTCAATTCAATTTGATCCACGGTATATGGCAACGGCAAGAGAACATCTCGTCAATGTAGTATCGAATTCACATATTCACATATAGGCCTGTCGAGTAGGCTAGTATATGGTCGAATGACCATATTGAAGTTGTTTTATGACCATCCTTCAAAGTTTCAAGCTATTGAAATATAGGCCCTATATATTATCATCATCAGCAACCGTGGGCTCAGCGCCCGTAGGTTATATATATTATAATATATACAATTGATAAAAACAGACTTTTCCATTCCTTCGAGTAGAGTAATTAAGTGGTTAATCTACTGCAACTGAAACCTTATAAGGGACCTACTCGGTGGGATGCCGGATGACACCGGGCGTTTGGACCTATACCTCTGACGACTTCTGGCGGCTCGTAATGGTTATCTTCCCAGAGTCTGGTTCCCTTGCAAAACTCGTCGAAACTGTAGCTATTATTGCGCATTCATTTAGCGCCACCGTTAATGACCAAGAATCAAACTATAGCGCTAATTAGCAACTGTGAGTTAAGGACTTCTACTCAAGGTCCCTGTACACAGTGTACAGTAGCCGCCTCGTGGTAGGAGCGATGAACCCATACTATTAAAGTGACAGAGTGAGCGTTTTAGCTAATGGGCGACGTTTCCAACTTCAAGCGTTACCTGCACTGTTACCTGTATTACCATCTATAATATTGTTACTTTTATAATCCGAGATAATCCTTATTGATACCTTAATTGATACCTGGATGTTACCTTAATTGATACCTGGATCTGACCTGAATTTTCTGTGGTAGCCTAACTCTTGTTTACAAGCATATTTTAAAGTCCATATGCTTTACATAATTATTGCATTACGTGTGAACAGATTGGACAAGCCTGATGTGCGCATTGAGTATTTCCGTGTAAGCGAATCTGGCTTTGAGACATGCAACACCGAGGGTTACAAACCGTTATCTATCACCAACGAAACGCTGCTTGGAGTTGCGACTGGACAACTGTCACGTGGAAACAACTACTTCATAGGTCTGCAGCTCGCACTTTAAGAATCGTAATTTTTTTATTGTGATCTGACATTTGCACGGCGTCAACTTAATATGGGGAAACTCCAGTGACGGCGCTGGGGGGATAAAGCTAAGCCCCCTATAAAAGGCTAAGCCCCCCTCTAAAAAGGTGATCCGGGTTTTTTACATGCAAGACCGAAATATTTCCAGACGATTCGACAAAAAAGAGGTCGTCAGAAATTTTGGCGGATGAAAATGGAAAATTTCCTCTGGGAGGCTTCAGCCCCCCAAAACTGAAATCCTGGCGCCGCCACTGGAAAACTCATCAGTTGCTCTCCAGTCTCAAAGAGGCGAACTAACTAACTGTCAGATGATACGGAATTCTTGCATCGCCTGTGTTTCTGTAGAAGGGAGAAAGTGAGGAGCTGAAGTAGAATCGTTGTTTGACCCCACGCTTTGAAAAGCGCTCCCTTTGTAATATCGAAGTGACTAGCGGACCGCCAGGCGGCTGTCGTATTTCAATTACTAGCGGACCGCCAGTCACATGTAACCTGTCACATGACCCGAGTCACGAGTCTTCATTCTTGAATAATGGCGGCAGTTACCGATTGCTTGTTTTATGTCGGACAAAAGTTTTCTTGTTTTTTCTTGTTTTAAGGACAGAGTAATTAAGTAACCAATCTTCATTTACATGATAGGGTTAGGGTTAGGGATAGGTTAGGGTTAGTCACAAGAACATTTTCTTCAAAAATCGAACTTCAAATTACATAATAATATTCGTTATGGCATGGCCGCCATTCGCGGATTCAGCATGAGACGGCCGCCTGGACTCGTGACTCGGGTCATGTGACAGGTTACACGTGACTGGCGGTCCGCTAGTAATTGAAATTCGAGGGCCGCCTGGCGGTCCGCTAGTCACAGCCTTGTAATATATCGCTGCGCTTCCCTTCCATGGTTTATTATTAACATTATTATTCTTTTAATGGTAATAAAACTTATATATAGACACACCGCTATCAGATACAAAAAGCAGTTGATTAAATGAAATATAATACCTAAGAGTATCTTTATCTTATCTTAATATAATACCTAAGAGTATCTTAATGAGTTCTCTCAATGGTCTGGGTATGACGATAAACTGCACTGTTTTTCCACACGGGCAACGTTTGTAACGAGCGGTTGAGGACAGAAAGGGCGATTGCGAGTCGTTGGCGCATTAACCAACCTTGACCACCTTGCTCCTAGGTCAAGGAGTGAAGACGGACATCAGAGGATGGTGACGCTGGGCTGATCAACCCACTGCAACTTGATCTCACCACGTCGGAGTCGCGACCCGGCTGGGACATATTAGCCTAATAAATGATGAGTCGAAACAAATTATCCATGCCGCATCGCACGTCGATCGGATTAGCTACAGAGTCAAACCATTCGAAGGTCAGGATCTGCAGAGATTTGGTCCTGACGCGCAGGAAAGGCCTGCGAATTGCCACATTTAATGTGAGGACGCTGAATGATGTAGGTGCTGCTTCGTTGCTTGTGAAGGAGTTGGGAAGGTACGACATTCAAATAGCTGGCCTCCAGGAAGTGAGGTGGCCGGGAAGTGGCGAGATTTCAGTGGAGAATGCCAGGATTCTGTGGTCTGGAAGACAGGACGGCAAGCGTGCTGAAGGTGTCGGTCTGGTCATCGCGCAGTCTCTCAGGGCTACCATGGTTGATTGGCGGCCTATCTCAGAGCGTTTGCTTTATGCGAGATTCCAGCATATGCATGGCTTTCTATCGGTACTGGTCTGCTATCCCCCTACAGAGGATGCAGTGGACGAGATCAAGAATAGCTTCTACCAGGCAACTGATGATCTTCTGTCAGATTTGTCAAAGAAGGATCTTGTGGTCTGCCTGGGAGACTTCAATGCTGTTTCTGGATCTGCAAGGATTCCAAATGACTCTGTGCTGGGACCACATGGCAGTGGGACCCCAAATGAAAACTCAGACAGACTTATCTCCTTCTGCAGGAAACATTGCTTGCGCATTGGCGGCTCTTGGTACCGTCGGAAAGATATCCATCGTTTCTCCTGGTACTCTAACGACGGCCATACGAGGAAGGAGATTGATCACATACTAGTAGGAACTAGATGGAGGTCCATGATGAGCTGCAGAGTTTTCAGAGGATTGGAGTTTCACACGGATCATTGCCCGGTGGTCGCGGAGCTCAGATTGCGTCTGAAACGCAACAAATCGGCGCATCTTCCACAGCAAAAAAGATACAATTCTGCTGCACTCAGGGATCCAGCTGTTGCTGAAAGGTATGTTGGCGCTCTCCAGGCGGGATTTTACTCGAACTCTGACGTACAGGAAAATAGAACTGTGGAGTCGAGGTGGAATCGATTCCGTAATGTGGCATGCTCAGCTGCCGAGAGCACAATTCCACATGTGCGTGCAGCAAGGCGTGGTTGGATCTCCGCAGCAACATTGGACATTGTGGACAAACGCAGGGAGGCTAGACTGATGGGCGATCTTCAACGCTACAGGATGCTGAACCACGAGAGGAGGAGGTCCCTTCGACATGATCGTCAGGAATGGGCGGACAGGATGGCTTTGGAGGGGGAGGAGCTGATAGCAAAGAACCAGCTTCATGGTGCCTTTAAGAACTTTCGGCGTCTGAAATCTTCCGGGCCCAGAGTGTCTGCTCCGATCAGAGATTCTAGCGGTGAGCTGATCTCCAACATTCCTCGTAAATTGGAACGATGGAAGCAACACTTTGATGATCTTCTGAACCGCCCGCCTGCGACTCCATCGACATGCATTGCAGAAGAGGCAGATGCGTCAACACCCTCATGTCTTGTGTCATGTGACATACCGGTCTTATCTGAGGTGTCTTCGGCAATCCAGAAACTGAAGATGGGGAAGGCACCCGGGGTGTGTTGCTTCACACCAGAAATGTTGAAGTACGGGGAGCCGTGCACGTCAGTCGAGCTGCTCTCGCTGTTCGAGGAGATATGGACATCTGGTGAAATTCCTTCTGACTGGCGCAAAGGTATCATCCTCCCGCTGTACAAGGGCAAAGGTGATAGAACGGAGTGTAAGAACTTCAGAGGCATCACACTTCTCTCGGTTCCTGGGAAAGTCTTCGCCCGAGTCCTACTTGAGCGGATGAAGCAGGTTATCCACGCCAGCAGAAGAAGAGAGCAGAGTGGATTCACGCCAGGGCGTTCGACTGTCGACCGGGTCCTCACTCTCAACCTTCTTGCCCAGAAGAGAAGAGAGTTCAGACAGCCTCTTTACGCTGCTTACGTTGACCTGAAAGCAGCATTCGACTCAATTGACCGTGACGCACTCTACAAGCTTTTGAAGATCGCCGGGATCCCTGATAAGCTGGTCCTTCTCTTCCGTGCTCTCTATACGGATACCCTCAGCTGTGTTCGCTGTGAGGGAGATACCAGTGGCTGGTTTCGGATTAGGTCGGGGGTTCGACAAGGCTGTATCCTAGCTCCAGACATGTTTGACGTGGCCATGGATGGATAGGGTTGTGGGGAGGACAGTTGCCAGGGCTATGCCTGGAGCTGATATCGGCGAAGTTGCATTTACTGACTTTGATTTTGCTGATGATGTATCTCTACTGGCCCAAATTTATGACTTGCTGGCATCAACCCTTACAATCTTCGAGGAGGAGGCATCAGAGTTGGGTCTACACATCAACTGGCAGAAAACAAAGGTGCAGAGTCTGAGCGATTTCCTACCGCGACCTCCGGACATCATGGTAGAGGGGGAGGCGGTCGAGTGTGTTGAGGGCTTCAACTATTTGGGCGTGCTCACTCATGAGTCCTGTCGCAGCACCGCGGAGATCTCAAGACGCCTGGGAATGGCAAGCGGAGCGTTTGGAGCCCTAAAAAATAACATCTGGTCCACTCGTATCAGCCTCAGTACCAAGATACGACTGTTCAACTCATATATCATGCCAGTTCTCCTCTACGGCTCTGAAACATGGTCATTCGGTCGACGGGATCAGCTGCGCCTAGATGCCTTTGGGACTAAGTGCTTGAGGACCTTATGCGGCATCAAGTGGTCCGACTTCATCACCAATGCGGAGGTCTACAACAGAACAGGACAAACAACAGTATGCGGTACTATTAGACGGAGACGTCTGGGACTGCTTGGTCACGTTGCTCGAATGCCAGCTAACTCAGACTCTAGACAGGCACTGCTGGCGCAGGCTCCGCCTTCCTGGAAGCGCCCTAGAGGAAGACCCAGAACAACGTGGCTCGGGATGATAAACGAAGACTTAACTGGGCTGGGTATGGATTTGAACATGGCCATTACTGTGGCTGAGGATCGGACACGCTGGAGAAATTTGGTAAACTCATTGTGCAACGCTCCCATTGGTGGAGTAGGCGACGAATGATGATGATGATGAAGAGTATCTGTAACCATATGACATTGCATGTCTATTGGATTTATCTTATGATGAGTGCAGAGTAGGCTATTACAGAAATTAAGCTTACCAAAAAGAGCGAGTCTGCGTTAGGCCTATATATATTAGGCTAATGAGATTATAGATATGTTGTCATCATTATAGTTATTCCATTAATCAATCAAATAAAAATCACAAGTTAATTAATGACTAATTAATTAATTCATTCATTAATGGTCCATTATGACTCTATTGCAAAGCTGTCCTCTTTAGCCCCGCAGTGGTCGGGAGCGCCTCTGAGTAGGCTTATAGTGACCTTGAATGGACGCAATAGGCTATAAATCGTAATGAATTAAATGAATGAATACATCCTTGCGTAAAGTAAACTTTTATTTTTACCTTAGCGAATAGCGTGAACGGTGTTCTTCAATGGAACTGCAATCGTTATGGTCTACGAGTGAACATAACAGTTCAGTCGCCCAGCTGCAGTCAAGACGCCGGTGGGGGCAGCAGTGCACAGTCGCTCTGCAATGGACATGGACGATGCACAGCCCGCAGATACGAGGTTATTATTATGCTATATACAGTGCCTAAAGTGTGGGAAAAGAAGTGCTTGCATGGACGCCCCTTTCCTTTCTACTCTGTGCTCGCCAATATAAAGTGGCTGGACGGCGTTCAGATTTTAGGCACACTTTAAGCCCTGAATATATACTAAATTGCACTCAATGCACTCTTACTGCAGATGGGTTGGTGTATGGATATATTAGCAGCAGTGCCTAAAGTGTAAAAAAAGAAGTGCCTGGACGCTCCTTAACTTTCCTGTTTGTGCTGGCTTAAATACATTAAACATTTTGCTTTGCCATAGCTGGCGACTGCACGTGTAACCCGTTCGATTAATTCTCGATAATTATTTCTTTTTGCTTTGGTTGAAGCATCCCGGTCGTTTCTTGCAAGAAAGTAGTCTCTTGCATGATTTTGAATGTCCTTCTTGAGACCTGTCAAAAAGGTCCATACGGTGGGACGGTGAGAGAAAAACATCGACTGCATGGCGTCTGAAATGTCATCCTTCCCATAGGCGGAGACCTGGGCCGAGAATTGGGGGGGACGGAAAGACGCGAGATTTTCCGAAAAATTTCTGACGACCGGCGAAATCTCGACAAAAAATTCTATTTTCGCCGCCAAAAAAAGTTGATGACTTTTTTTTTTTTTTTTTTTTTTTTTAGTCATCCCGGCCAAATCTCGACGAAATATTTCTATTTTCGCCGCCAAAAAAGTCTTGACGCTCAAACATGGGGGGGGGGGGGGGACAAATGCATGGGCCGTCCCCCCAACACTTTTATTGGGGGGGACCGTCCCCCCCTAGGTCTCCGCCCATGATCCTTCCACTGAATTTGTTGTTCCCATCCATTCCAGCGGTGAAATAATAAAACTTTGTGACTTTTTGTCACATGTAAAATTAACAGTTTGTCGCACATGTGACAATAAAACTTTCTATAACTTTCTCTGATATTCAGCGTCACCAGACGTCGCGCCCAACATTCACTCAAAACTCAAAGTAGGCCTACGTGAAGAGCTTACAGCGCCGCATCTTGAGAATTGTTCATTAGTCGACCCGCTAATATGACGTTCCGGTTAAGTGTCGCCTGTTCTATTGTTATACCGTTCTAATATCGCCCGTTAAAGTGTCGCCGGTCAAGTATCGTCCGTTCAAATGACCACCGTTCAAATGTCCGAACACCGTCATAAGCCCCCTTCAAATCTGGATCCATAATTATAACAACAGCAGCAACAACAATAACACTGACAATAGCAATAACATTTACATGATCATTTGCCCTATGACTTAACATTTTTTATTACTTTCATTGCGTTACATTAGGCTACATGTTTTGAAACCATCAAAAATAGTGAGCAGATTCACTGAAAGTAATAAAAGCTTTGTTCTGTTTTAACTTTTTCCATGTAGCCTAATGCTTTGACTTTTGTATAAATACAACGAATTTATTTTAAATCTGTAAAGAGTGATGTAAAAATTCTTACTTTTGGCCGAAATGTTAGTCAAAAACCTTTGTTGGTTACTTTAAATTTCTTGTTTGTTTTGTTTGTATGCGCACCGTGTAGGCCTATACACGTACGTATCTGTGTGCGATTGAATGTGGGTGTACATTATATTATGTGTAGCCTACATGTGCATATGAATATAATAGTAATGTGTGCATTTGCTTGTGTGTGTGTCTGCATGACAGCCCAATTACAGCTGTCACTGCTGCCCTGGATATCTCGGATCGAACTGTGAAAAGCAAGATGGCTGCTACAACGTGAGCTGCCTGAGCGGTAGCACGTGCATTGATGGACCGGATGACGTCACCATCGGACCACCATTCAAATGCAGCTGCATCCCAGGTAGGCTACGGACGCTGATGAACATCGCTTCAGATTCACGCGAACATCTTGAGAATTAACATTTTCAGTCATCTCCCTCGATCCTAATGTTAATGCTAATGCCAATGTTAATGCTAATGTTAATGTCAATGCTAGTGTTAATGTTATTGTTAATGCTAACGTTAATGCTAATGTTAATGCTAATGTTAATGCTAATGTTAATGCTAATGTTAATGTTAATTCCGCATGTCTGTGACTGTAAAGTGTCTCCGAGTTAGCTCAAGGGACTGCTCCTCTTCTTCTTTTCTTCTTCTTCCTCCTCCTCCTCCACCCTCTGTTTTCGTTCTTCCTTTTCCTGTAAACCTGTTGCTCCTACTCCTATGCTCCACCTCCTGAGTTACCTCCCGCTCCTCATTCTGTTCCTCATCCCACTTCATCTCTTGCTCTTCTGTCTGCTCATCCTTCTCCTCCTATTCGTCCTCCAAATACTCCTCCTCCTTCTCCTCTTCCTACTACTCATTGTGTTCGTACCCTTGCTCCTGTTAAGCAGTGCATCTGCCGATTATCGTAGGTTTCAAAGGCATCTACTGCGAGAGTTTCGACGGTGAGATGTGCACATCAAACGAATGCAGCAACTTCGGAATCTGTCTGAAAACGAATTCAACGCCCAACTTCCGTTGCATCTGTCCGAGTGGCATCACGGGAAAAGTGTGCGAAACCAACATCGCCGAATGCGCTTCAAGTCCTTGTCGCAACGGAGTCTGCATTGACCTCGTCAACGGATACAAGTGCAGTTGCTATGGAGGTTAGCTATTAGTCTGATCATGAATTTCAACTGCTGTGAAGATTAACTGTTAAACTCATGATTTTCAGCTGTCATGATGGTAAGCTGTTCATGTATCAGGACACTCAGCTGGCATCAATCAAGGCTGTTGCAGCACTCACCACAGGACTGACAGGACCGGTTGAAGGTTCAAATGCCCCATGGGGCAGACATTTGTGATGTTGCTTTTACTGCACTTTGTTCCCCTAGGATACTCACTCATGATCACGGGTATACACGCACATAGGGGCAAGAGGTGGTACTTGCCCCCTGGAAAATTGGCATTTATTTTTAAACTATGCTACATTTTGTTTTACAACTAATTTATTTGTCCTAATGATGCAAATGATACATAAAGAGAAGCTGATAAATTTATATTTAGAAATCTTTACTCAATCAATCAGTCAATCAATCAATCAATCAATGGTGTTATTGATTCCTGTTTTGTTGCATCTTTCAACCTCTTGCTAACAAATTAAACGGCAGCCATTTTATTTCGCCCCTCCTGTCAAAGATATTTTCTGGCGCCCGTGATCACAGTTGAGTTTCCTAGGCTAGGGGACCAAATGGGGAGGGGGTGGAAGCATCGACACAAATGTCTGTCCTGTGTGCATCTGAACCCTCAACATTTTGGCTTTCAGTTCAGCACATTAACCGTTATTATTCTCACACGTAAACGGTTTTGTGAATTTATGAGAATTAATATAAATAATTTAAAACTCTCAGAAGATCGACAACAATGAGGTGTATAGAAGAGCCTCATGCAGAAGTTCATTCAACGAAAAACTATAATAAACTATTCGCACATTATTTTTAGATTATTCTGGTACTAACTGCGAGTCCTTCATTGGCCTGTGTCCTCCTGGACGATGCAAGAACGGAGGTACCTGCCAACCGGATCCGATCAACGAAGTCTCATACTGTCAATGTCATCCGGGTTACTCTGGATACAGCTGTGAATCCAAAGTAAGATGATATACATGTAGGACCCAACTACAACACCTTACTTGTCCTGTTTATCTGGTCTCTGTCTATCGCCCTATCCCCGACTTAGCCTGCCTTCGTGCTTTGCTCTCCTCCTCGACTAAGAGGGAGCTCCTGCATGGTCCCCTGATCGAGCCCGCTCTTCGGCCTGACAGCGTCGTGCTTTCTCGGTTGTTGGCTACTCCACTTGGAATAGGCTCCCGCTTGAGCTGCGCTTGCTTCCTCTGAATAATTTGCCTGCTTTCTACCAGTTGCTCAATGCTCATCTATATGACTATGGCTGAATTGTGAGCTCCACCGAGTAGGATTCTTGAAAGGGCGCTGTGTAAAGATTATGAATTAATTAATGAATTGCTGCAAACTCACCAGAACCTCGATCACCTCAATTGATATGTCATCTCCGCAGATCATCTTTCACTCAAACTGTAAACATTGCTCTTTCACGGATCATAATCTTTATTCCTCATTTTCTTCTTGCCTTCTTTCCTATATCCGTTTCAAGTCTAAAGTACTCTAAACATCATCCGCCTCAGTTGTCTGACCGTCTGCCTTCCTCACCCTTCTTTTGGATCTTCACATGAAAACGATTTTACCCCACCCCGCCTATCGATTTTGTTTTGACTAAGCGCCTGCGAATAAGGTAGGCGCTGTAGAAGTCTTGAGATTACGATGATGATACGGCAGAATATGACATATTTTGAATGGCTTTTCGGCGACTATATTATATGTATATATATGCGCTCTATAAATATTTAGATACGATGCTACATAATAAGCTTATGTATAATATGTATATTATGAATGTCATTACATTACAGTAAGTTGTGTTCTCTGATTTTGCTTGTTTGCCACCAGGTGGATCTGTGTCTATCAAATCCTTGCATAAACTCCATCGATTGCGTTGACTATGGCATCAACTTTCAGTGCGTCTGCATTCCTGGTTTCACCGGTAACAACCACTCAACAGATATTTACTTACTTGTAAAATTAAAACTGTCTAAGTATGACCGTACGCCTCTGACCGTACTCAAGCGCAGTAATGTAATGGAAAGTTCTGTGTGTGCGTGTGTGTGTGTGTGTGTGTGTGTGTGCGCGCGTGTGTGTGTGTGTGTGTGTGTGTGTGTGTGTGTGTGTGTGTGTGTATGCGCGCGTGTGTTCCTTTCCCTCGCTCTCCCGCGCTCGCTCTGCGTTTCTGTCTGTCTGTCTGTCTGTCTGTCTGCATCTGTCTGTCTGTCTGTCTGTCTGCCCACTTGCCTCTGTTTCTTTCTGTCTCTCTTTCTCTGGTTAGGATTAACAATGCTCATAACAACGACCTTAATAATTATATGTTGCTGCAGGTGCGAGGTGTGATTCAAACGTGGATGAGTGTGCATCGAATCCTTGTCAAAACGACGGAACTTGTCATGATCTTGTCGCTGCTTTCTCTTGCGATTGCGTCGAAGGATTCCCACAACCAACATGCAGCAGTGCTCGTATGTTCAACAGTCTTCTCACACTTCTCTCATCAGCCCCCATTGTTAATTTTTCCTTTTGTATGTTTTTATTCTTGGGGACCCGGCCGTAGTTGGGCCTTAAGTTTCCTTTTCACACCCTAACTCCATGTGGATATAGCTATTTTTCTAGAATTCTAACAGGCTACTGGCTGCGCATTGTGTATAGGCTAGGCTACTCTTTTATGTAGTCTATACTTCACAGCGGCCCTGCCTACACAAATGACTATCACGGTACCAGGTATATTATAAAACTTCATGTAAGACAATTATGAAAAAAGCAACTGAAAACCAATATCATTTTCTCAATTCTTTCTGGGGTGGAATGCCAATCCTGGGAGGAGCTTTTCCCCAGAGACGTCTAGATTAAACACTGTGTTCGAGTGATGGTTTCCTTCTCGCGTCGGTAGCTATAGTGGGCGTGCATGTAGGCTATACGTGCGCGTTCGTGCGTTTGTGTTATAATATAATAGGCTACACGTATTTGTATTGATTTTTCTTAATATTGTAGCAGAGAACAGCAGTGGTGGAGGTCCGAAGATCGACCATGTCGCACTGACAATTGCCGTGTCTGTGCTCGGATGTATCTTTGCCATTGCTCTCATTGTCCTCCTCGTCTACTGTTGCGCCGTTCGCAAACCGTACAAACTGCTGAAGAAGAGCAAATACGTTCACATTGTAGAGTAAGCAATTAACTGTCCGCTGTTCCTTTACCTCAAAGGTCCCTTCCACCGTTTCCAGTGCTTAGTTCTGGATGGATATAATTTTATGTGCTGTGTTGTTAGACCTATCTCTGTTCTCTGCTTTAATTTGGTTTTTATTATTTTATCTTTATGTCGATTGAATTTTTGTGTTTATTTTAATCATTATTTCAGATTAGGTTTAGTGCTATTTTGAAATGTCTTTATTCGCTCGTTTATTTTGATAGTTGCTTCAACTCTATTCAAGATCTCTTTTGGTATTTATTTTTGATGCTAGTTTGGCTTTGTTTAGTGTGTTGGCTTATTCTCAAATTTTTCTTCACCTTAGGCCTATTGATTGCTTAATGAGCTGAGTTTCTGGTTCCCCGCTCACGGACTGCTATCCGACAGCGTCGTTCATTCTCTGTTGCAGGTCCTACAGCTTGGAATAGTCTCCCTGTTACACTGCGCTTAATTCCCAGAGGTCACTCCGCTCTGTTCCTTAAGAACCTAAAAACTGTTTTATTTAGCCGTGGCTGGGCCGGGAGCGCTTCTGAGTAGCCTACCTTGAAGAGGCGCTATATAAATTTCTGAAACAAATAAATAAATAAATGTTCTATGGTGAGTTATGAAACTTTGAGTGAAGAGGTTTATAATTCTAATCTTCCGTGCACGCCTTAAAAGTTGGTTCGGCTATTTTCCGTTTGCAAAACTCTCTGGTAGGCTATAATGGCGATTTTCGTCGCCCTCCTCTTTTCTAATGGCTTGGGACTAGCACTACCAGAATTTGTTAGTCACGGGTTTGAAGGTCATAACGTCGTGGCTGTTATTCTGTGGTTTCAGTGAGACGTACGGACGAAGTAGCGACGACGTTTCCGGTGCTCACCCGTCGCCTGATTTCGTGGCTGATCCGATCCCAGAGAAGAGGGCGGCTCCGATCTCATCGCCGTCCTCTGGTTCGGCCAAGTCGCCTCTCGTTCGTCGAGTTAAGCACAGTGCGGAGCCAAGTCGTATCTGAGACGGGCAGAGCTCTGCAGGGTGAACACTTGCTGGCCCACTCTTTATAAAGGATTACATGACTTTTGTGTTTGACTCTTTGCTTGACTTTTCGCCTGACTTATAGAAACTGTGGCTCGACGACACCAGATTTGCAGAATTTTGACGGTGAAATTCGCGATACTTGATCATGTCTGGAAAACAATTAGGCCTAATTAATATAATGTTATAATCGGAAATAATTTATGAGAATTGTAGGAAAACAACTGGGGGTCAGCCTTTGATCCATGTGGAGTTGGAATGTGCACAGAAGACTTTACTATAGGTCATAATATTATCTCATATGAAAGACTGGGAAATTGAACTCCGAACAATTTTCATTCTGTACTTTAGTCTTAATCGAAATTGAATAGGCCTTAGACGTAGGTCTAAAAAGTTAACTGATTCTTGTAATAATTGTTTATTAACTCTGCATGGTGCCTGTTCTTGACTTTCGATCAGCGGCGCCCGCAGGATTTTTTTCTTGTACGCACAGAAATTTTCGATGGAGGGTCGAACAGGAAAAATTTTTCTTTACTTTTTTTTTAGTCATCAACCTAGAATTTCCCAAAAACATACCTTTTCTATCCGCCGAAAAAACTGATGACCTTTTTTTAGTCATCAACCTAGAATTTCCCAAAAACATACCTTTTCTATCCGCCAAAAAAAATCGCGCTGTACGCACTTACGTATGTGCGTACGTCTGCGGGCGCCGCTGCTTTCGATTGTCACTTTAGAAGTTTGGATTATAGTTAATCTGTTCATTTCCAGCAAAGGACGTACGTTTGTCAATAATTATTGGGCGTAGGCCTATATACAATCTATAAGCCTAATTAAGGCTACGCCACGTACGTGCCTTCTACGATAGAGCTTTAACTCGTGGAACAGATCTACCTTTATTATAATTATGGTTGTTGAACGAGAGACTTTGGAATTCACTGGTCAAGAAGTACAGTGAGGGAAAATTATAGGCTATACATGTACATGCTAAAAGGCTGGAAATACTAATCCATGGTTGCCAACCTAGGCAATCGGATAGAATAATGTAGGCCTATGTAGCATATGTAGGCCTATATACGTATGTGCACTTGCTATAGTTTCCCTTCAAGAATCTACTCTGAAGCGCTCTCGAATACAGTGCGTTGTCACTGCGGGCACTGAATCGGAGTTTCACGTCGAAGCGCTGAGCAATTGCAAGTGAAGGACTTGCTCAAGGTCCTTACGAGGCTGCTTGAGATGGTTTCGAATCTGCAAAACTCCGGCTGCAATTGAGGTGACGAACGTATACCCATTACCCACCCCATCACCGCCCTCCTCCAAGAAGATGTGCAGTTTCTTGCAACCTCTTAAATTGAGTAATTCGCTATAATTTGTGGGGAGATATAGCGCAAAACATCGTGCTAGTCGACAGCCGATTATATATATATATTTCTTTTCTGCAATGCACATCACGGGCCCTGGGGCCATCACCTCCTCGCGACTCCCTTAATTGGATTTTGACGGAAATGAATCTAATGATAAAATAATCCTCATTTAATTTCGGGCTCACAACGAAGTATAATATTAGCCTACAATCAGTAATGAACGGATAATAACAATTGAAGTTAGCCTAATTATTGGAGAAATAGAATTTTATTGTCGGCAGCCATAGGTATTGTTGAAGCCCTCAATTTACCATCGCCATCTGCCGAATGGAAGACTTATCGAGTGGACTTTTTTGCTATAGGGTAGCGGGCATTCGCGCGTTCTTCGTCCCAGAATGTTGAATGTTTACCATTATGCCTACCAAAATTTTGGAGATAGGGGGCATCATAGGCCTAAAATGACAATGCATTATTGTGTAGGCTGTGTGAACTTCTGGGAAAACTGATGATCTTAAACTTTTTTAAAGAATATCACACAAGGATTTTGACCTGGCGCTGGAACGAAAAAGGCAGCTCTGGCTATTCCGGACTTGATTAATATAGCGCCAGTGTTAAGCTGGTATACCTAACGTGGCTTCTGCGGGCGCTGAGAAATTCTCGATGATTTACATTACATTACACAACAAATATTGGAATCATGAGTTGTTTTAAACTTTTAAAGAAAAATCTAGGCTAATTTAAGCTTTAGGCTATGTCTATGCCTACCATTATTCCTAATCTACACTGTCGAATTATGATTGATTTCAAACTTTTAATGGCGTTAAGATGACTAATTCATCAATCGAATAGGCCCACGACGTCTACGAGAGAGCGGAACATTATGTTAGCGAATGCAGAAAGTACAAGAGGTGATCGAGATTGAATTCCCGGTTATCTTAAAAAATCGACTAGGGCCTATTCCGGGCCACCTTCATTATAGGTTTTCAAGAAACGTCGAATCTGCACAATAAATTTTCAACTTCTTCATCTTCCAGTTTTACGTGTTTCAGAGTTCGGTTCGATTATTATTAGGCCTAGACCCAAACAACCCAATAACTATATATAGACCTATTAAAATAATTAGTATTATTCGATCAAATTCAGTGTCGTGTTTAGAGATTACAAATTGGTCATTTAGCCACAGTCTAAATAACATTTATATTCATAATATTCATTTTATGATTACAGCATTTCAAACTTAATGTTATTTTATTACGTGATTTAAACGCCAAAGTCGATAGGCATTGTGGGCAGCGTGGGGCAGCGCACCACAGACGAGGACTCTTCAAATGATGCGTAATATCGACAGCAACCTATCGTTTACAAATGGCGGCACCCAGTTGTTATTTGGGATGGAACGTTGGGTTTTATTTATAAATGCAAGCCATTAAAAGCAAAACTCTCCTGTAAATTGTCCATAAAATGGCTACGAATGGCATGTCAAGATGGGAAATGCTGACCAAAGCTCGACAGCAAAGAGTTTACTCTCGGTCGCAGGTTGGTAATCGTAATCGTAATTAAACAACGCATTACATTTTCTATTGCGCTACTATATACTGGGGCGCACAGCACCGAGCTTGTTCACGAGCGCTAATAGAGGGGCAGATATTTGGTTGAGGCTTAATGTTCAAATAATATGCCACATTCAAATAAAACGGATAACAATTCCGTAGGCGTGGATTATTGTAGATTAGTTAATAATTAGACAAATGCTGAGAAGAGCCTGGGATGTCGTTAAAGACTGAAAACACTCGCTCTCGGTCATAAAGCTAGGGTGGCCTGTTGCTGTACATACTGGAATGACTATCAAGCCAATGTGGAAAATAGCTTCGACTTTAGTGCATTATATCTCATAGCTTTTCCGCCTCTTCAGACCCTATGGGGAACTTCCCTTATGGTGGCGCTATGTAAGCGTACCATTACGACTACCTCAATCGTTTGACTGTCTCCCTTCCTGACCCTAACTTGCATCTTGACATGGAACCAATATTTGCGATGTACATCCACCCCACCTATCGATTCTGTTTTGACTAAGGACTTGTAGAAATCGTGAGATGACGAAATCGGTTAAACTACTGTCAATTCTTTTCAGAGAGTGACCAGCGATGGTGACATTCAGGACTGGATTAAGGTAAAGTTCGAAGTTTACCCGTGTACTGGAAATGTACTTTGAAGACAGAATAATAGGCCTTTGGTATCTGCTCATGCTATAGTCTGTTTCAATTATCTAATCATTGTGTACAGTATGTATGTGCACTTGTATTAGCGCCCCTTCAGGCTCTGTATTCAGAGGTGCTCCCGACTACAGCACAGACACTGAATCGAAGTTTCACGCCAGAGCAAGTGTGAGTGAAAAACTTGCCCAAGGTCCCTACGCAGCGACTTGAAGTGGATTCGAACCTGCAACCCTCCGGCTGCAAGCAAAGAACATACCTACTACACCAGCGCACCCCACTGAACCTTCTCTAGCCTTGCTAGTGCTACAGGACTGCTCAGCACCTTTAAAACTTTATAACATTATAATTTATATATAAGTATAAAATTATAGGTCGTTTCTGCACTTTTATCACTTCAATTTATTTAGACAGAATTTTATTAAGTCTTAAGATAGTTTATGGGCTCGTAACTGATCTGCCTAGGGACCCGGAATTACTCTCGCCAGCCCTGCTATACCATTATGAGATTTTGTCTTAGAGCTGTCATTTTTTATATTGGCAGAAGGTGCAGACGGTGTCGGAGCAAGTGTCGGCTGTTGACACAATCGAATCACTGTATGCCACGTCAGAGAAACGTTCGTCCAAGTGGCGAGCGATGGACGAACGAGTGCAGGACGCTGCGATCGTCGAGGGTTAGTTTTGTTCGTTTATCATATAAATGTGAGCAATGTATTGTTATGTTTTTGCAGTTGCGAGACAGCTTATCGAGTACATAGAGCATGCACGGTAGATAGGTTTGAAAGGAATTTGCTAATAGAAGTGCTATATAAGTTGTCAAGTACAATGCAATTTAATAATAAATACAATAATTAATAATTTAATAATTAATACAATAAATTTAAAATTTATATTGGATTTGGACTTAGGATTTTATGCTATTCTAAAACACTTTGACATTGATTGGATATAGAAATTGTGTACGTTTGTTTATTGTACTTTGTATGTACACCAAAATGCGGATAGCAATTGGTATATTAAAGAATAGTCTTATCTTATCTTAATATGATGCAACACACTACAATGCAATACAATACAACACAATACAATAAGAATTCAGACAAAATGAGGAGAAATTACTCTGCCTTAAGTTCTTTTTATCTTCTAGTGATTACAAAGTTTTCGTTGTGCTTATGAAGATGTTTCTGTGTTGAAACTCCTTGCAGCACAAGAGCTGATCGCGCAGTATGTCAAGAAGAAGCTCAACTCAGACAGCGACTGCGACTCGGAGTCAGCGGAGTCAGAGCGAGGAGCCGACTCACGGAGAGGGAAAGACATTGGCAGTGGCTCCACCTGGAGTGTTATGAGTGCCAAGCAGGAGGAAGACCTCATTGATGAGAAGCGATACGGGATACTCAAGAGCTTCTACAAGAAAGATGGTTAGTGTGTCTTTTTGTTCAATCCAGTTGCTTTGACTGCATTGGTCGCTCTCTATGGAATGAACTTCCACCATCAGTTCGCTCTGCCTTTCTCTCTGTTAGTCTCTCCTCATCTTTCTCTCGCCAAATCATAACCTTTTTTCAAGGTCGATTGCACTGTGAGCGCTGACAGAAACGCCTTTTAATTGATCAAATCAAATATGCATTACAATATGCAATACTTATTTACTTGCTTTTGTATATTTACATTCTTTGTTTCAGACCCGTATGATATTCTCGAGAGGGACGAAGGTGAATTGGTTGATTCGATTTTGAACGATCTGCTGAAGAAGGATTTTGTGAGCGATGGTTTTGTTAAGAAACTGACAGAGAGAGATGAACTGACCGGAGTTGACCCTCGGACAAAGATGGCGCTGCGCCACGCCCAGGTAGATGTGATTGTTATTCACCTGCTGCAATTGTCTTCAGTTGAATTGTCTTCAGCTTAAGTGCACCTGTTTAGATATGTAAGGAGAAGAATATATGGTGGTGGTTACGGCGGTGCTGGTGGTTGTGGTTATGAAGAAGAAAATGATGCTGATGGTGGTGATGATGATAATGATGATGAAAGAGGAAAAATGGTGTTGATGATGATAATGATGATGACGAATAAGTAAATGTGGTGGTGGTGGCGGTGATGATGATCATGATGATGGCAGTGGTGATGATGATGGCGTCGATGATGACTATGATGAAGGGTTAAAATGCATTCCTGTTCTTTGATTCAGGTGAAGGAGAACCGTGAGAAGAGGCGCCTGGCGAAGGAAAAGCAGTTGAGGGAGCAACAGGCCACGAAGGACGTTCAACTGCAGGCGAGACAGACCATCATGAAAGTGAGTTGGACCTCGACTGCCATCTGGCGTCGGTATTTTTATGCTGTCAAACGTCTGCTTTGGTCATGTTCTTATGTTGCTAACTGCCGTGTTTATTTGTTAAGATGCCATTGAATGCAAAGAAGTCCATTCAATAGAGAGTAGGGACTTATGCAGGCAAATTATCTGGATTGAGTCATTGTGGTTCTGATGCATGGAACAAATTAACTTTAGCTGGTGTTTTATTTGTATCTATAGTTGAGACAGTTGCCGGTATTTATTCATTTAAGCGTTTCGGTTTTGAAGGTCGTTAATTCGGACTTAGTTGATTAATGACTGGAAAATGTTTCAGGAGGAGAAGCAGAGGGAGCTGGTGGCGAAACGAGAGGAGATGGAATTGCAGAAGGAGATGGCACACCTGAGGAAAGAACTGGAAGAAGAGCGCAGGAAGAAGGAAGAAGAACGGCTGAGGTTAGTGAAGCGCACGTTCTTATTATGACGAGGACATATTTATTGCACACCACTGATGGTCGTATCATGTAGATGTAGGTTTGTTTGTTTGTTTGTTTGTATGTGCACTTGTTATAGCGCCCCTTCAAGCTCTCTTCTACGCAGAGGCGCTCCCGAATGCAGAGCGGACACTGCATCGGAGTTTCACGCCGAAGCGCTGAGCAATTGTGAGTGAAGGACTTGCCCAAGGTCCCTACGCGGCGAGGTGGATTCGAACCTCGAACCTTCCGGCTTCAAGGCGACGACGCCACCACTACACCACCGCGCCCCACAATGGTGTAATGTATGTTTGGACTACCGGTACTTTGAGATTCAAGTCCTTTTTCACTCACAGTTTGCTTATAATTTTGATAAGCATAATATTAATAATATTGATGATGACGACGACGATGACAATGATGGCTGATGATAATAATAATTCCAAAAAGGAAGTTGTTTCTTAAGCAATGACCAAATGCAGATTCTTTGTTACGGATCAAGGAAATGTTTACATGTGCGTTTTGTATGCTACTGCCTTACAGGAAGTTTAAGGAGGATGAAGAACTGAAGAAACGTGCACGGGAGGAGCTGAAGAAAGAGCTGGCAAAAGAGCAGCAGGAGGTGATGATGGAAACGCGAAAAGCCATGGAACGGAGGGAGAAGATCCTCACAAAGATGGCCGAGATCGAGAAAAGACAGGCGAAAGACGGCCTTAAGGTATGATGGACAGTTGGACACTGATGTGATGAATGTTGAGAAGAGGATGATGAAGCTGGGTTAGCGATTTCATTGTCTTGACATCAGCTGTGGCCATGCCTCTCCCTTGCTGCCTCATCTTCCCTTCTGAAGAACAAATAAATCTCCTATTGCTTAGGAGGCACCAAAAATCTGATCCTTATGGTAGCATCTTAGCACCGTAATAACGCTAAATATTAAGTCTACAAAGTTATTTAGTCCCCAAATCTATTTAGGTCCAACCCACAGACCTGTTTGACTTTTCAGCATGGCACATTTTTCACACTTGCCTTGGTTTATGTGCTATAATATCACCATGAGGTATGGCCTGAGATTGTCCTCTGGTAACTTTTTATTATTAATAACTAATCGTCACTAACATGTAATCTGTTATTGATACTGCTGCTATAATAATATGTTTACCGATACTTTAATCCGTTTATTTACATTTAAATTCTCGTTATTGAATTCGAATTCAGCTGAAGCGTCAGTATTTTTCCACGTGGTATGGAGTTGTGCTGGAGAGACGTATCCAGATGGGAAAGGCTAAGGCGACGGCTGACTGGAAACTCCTCTTCCGCCTGTTCGCTGCCTGGAAGAACCAATCCAGCGGAAGAAAAGCAGATGAGGCAGCTTCACGACACGCGCTGCTCATCAGGGAAATGCACAGGTTCATTGTTCTTTGTACATTGTTCATTGTTCATTGTACATTGTTCATTGTACTCTCTCCATTCGTTATTCATTCATTCGTTAATTCATTTTCAGTTTCATATTAAACCAAAGTTATAAGAAATAAAATAATTGTTGTGGACTAATGTTTGCCTATTTATGGCCATGTACTTGTGAAGTTGTGTTATTTGCTGATTAAAATTAAATTGCGTAAGCAAGGTTTTTAATGTCAAAATGCAGTACAAGATGTAGCAGAGTCAAATTATTTTTTATTCCGTTTTTTATTCTGATTTTATTGTTTTTAACATAGGAGATGATTATTCTATTATTACTGTTTGGTGTGAACTTTAGACGCATTTCATTTCTGTTTAGAAAGGAGTTGAGATCCGTCGATCATCACAGAGTTCGTCTGCTGAGGAAAGTCTTCTCCGCTTGGACGCTCTTCGTCAGTCAAGAGCAGAACCTCAAGGTCATCGAGCACACGCAGAACCAGACGAAGGGCAAGATGGCCGCCTTCTTGGAAGCCGCTGCAGATGGACGACTCTGGACTGACCGGTCAAGAGATGGACCAGGGACTCAGGGTGTTGTGCAGAAAAACACGGGGGCTTCGTCAGCAGAGGTGAGGCATTCGGTTTTGATGAGCTTTCATAGGTCAGAGATATCAACTGGTTTTTGTTTTACTTAGAATATGGTGTTGACCAAAACCTGAGCATTTATATAGTGCCTTTAAAAGAACCGTAAAAGGTGTGGTGGCTGCTAAAAATCGAGTATAGATAGGATCGCTGGTCTATTCTGACACTGCCTGCTAGGCCTTGCATTGTCTATGTCAGCACGCTCTGTAGCCCTACTCTTATTGCTCGGCACTTGTACTCCATCTGTTCGGTTAAGTACAGTCTGCTCTCTGTTCCTTTTGCTTGCTAATCTTCTCGAAAGGCCTCTCCACGTCCAATGTCCTCCCCTTGATGCTCGGCTCGTTTCTTAGATCCCCCTTCTCAGCCATTCCTTTCTCATCTTAAAATGCATTTTTTCTAATGTCTGTTCTTTATTTCTGTTGACTTTATTTCTGTTAAATTATTTGCAATCTGATGTTTTATTTCCAACTTCTAAGCAACTGATGATATATCAATTGTTAACATTTGACGTAGGCTGAACAGCAGTCAAGAAATCAGCGCAGGATGTCAGTTGGCAGTCGAACTGTAGCAACTCCTGAGATCTCGGCACGCTCTGATGAGACGAACAAAAGACAGAATGGTCCGTCGAAAAAGATACAACGACCTACGGAAGCTTGGCAGGTAGTATCGCTGTTTTAATGACCACTAAAATGCATGGAAAACATATACAGCTGGCCGTCAAAGGGGTAAAAAATTGTGTGAATGCAAGTGAATTACCGTAGGCAATTTGACTATAGAATTTTTTGAAGTGTTCGGTCGTTTTTTCTGCAATGTGTAGTTTTGAGTTTTTGAGAAATTAGCTCAAGTCAATGTTTGGTCTGATAACTGAAGTTTGCTCACCAGTTCCAGAACAGTTTGAGCAGCTGATATAATTTCTGAATATTTTAGACACTGGTTTGATGTGACCAATCATAGTGTTTCCTTATCTTTCCACAGTTTCTGAGTGATTCCCTCATTAGACCTACATTGTTATACATAGTAAATAGATTACTGGGTAACACACATTATTAAAACGGATTGCAGAGTAATCTATTTACTAAGCATTGTCCCTAGGGTGGACAACCTAACAAGGAAATAATTTTTATTCAGAACACTCTTATATTCGTCTAGGCTTACGTATGCAATTAATTTAAAACATTTCACTTTTGCTTGGCTGTATAGATGATTTACATTTATTTCACCATGTTTGTGCACCAAACTGCGGATAGTAAATGGTCAATTAAAGAACATTTTAATCCTATCTTAGTTTATTTACACGACCTCTTTTCTACATCTTTAACGTCAGGTCACACGAAAACATCTTCGCGCTCTCGACGACTCGGATATGACGTCACGAGAACGCGGCAGTAACCATGGCAACGCCGTCGGCTCTCAGACGACGAGACCGGACGAAAGCGGTCGTGACGATGTCGTCACCAGCGTCACGAAGACATTCGCTCGACCAAAGTCAGCGTTTGTTGCGAACGCTTACGAACATCGTCACCAGGCGCAGCAGAAGATCCTTGAGATGCAGCAGAACCAACTGAAGGAACAGAAGCGACTCATCGAAGATCTTCAATACGTTCAACGACAACAGATTCTGCATCAGCAGCTCACACAACAGCAGCAGCAGCAGATGTTGATGCAGCAGGGGAAGAAGATGCCCGATGCCAAAGGTGATGCTGGGGAATTCGAGCCAAAGCATCTTCAGACGCACGTTGAGAAGATGCGTCGAGAGTTGGCCGAGCGTGGAATGACGGATGAGGCTGCGAGGGATGGAACGGAGAGAACTGCCACATCTGGCAGGTCCGTTGTTGAGTGTATTTCAATGACTACGTAGTAAAATCTTATTCCGATAAGATAAGATAAGAATATTCTTTAATAATGTATTGATTTCTGCATATCAATTGGTAATAATAATAAACGTTCATCATCTATAGAACCGATTAAAGTCAAATGTTTTAAAGTCACACGCTTCGTCCTAAAAAGTATATTCTGATATAAAAGTATATTCTGTATGATTCCCAACTATTCACGCGACACTTTGGTTTACGTGACATTTAAATAGAATCCTTGTTAAAATGATTTCCTTGTTAGGTTAATGAGAATTGTAATTCTGAATAATTGTGTTTGTTATCATGCATTTTGGAAAGCGCCACTCAATGATTCATTGGTACTACAATTTTATAACAATATGCTATTGTTTATAACAAAAATAGAGCATAATATACTATTATAGCTTTCACTGTGTTATGAATTATGAAATGATAAATTATACAGTGATACATTTTAATTTGTATTTGGCAATTTTATGTTATAGAAATAAAGAAGCTGAATCTCTTAAATTGCAAATACTTATCAGATCTGGTAACGAAAGAGTAGCTGTTCTGTTTTCATCTTTACCGTAATATGTCTTTGTATAAAATCCTTATCAGTCCTTGGTTGAATTAGATTTTCAAAAGTTGGTGTTGTTTTCTTCTGGATTGAAGATCAGAAAGAGATTCATCGCAGTCAACAAATCGAACGGAGAATACGTCGGCCACGTCAAGAATGTCGAAACAACCTGCTGACAATCCAAGACATCTCAAGTTCTTGGAAGGTCTGTCTCTCTTTTTTACCAAAATTCATTAATTGAGTGATTTTTGTTTAATTTCCGGCTGCAAGTAAAATTCTGTTTAGTTTCAATTGCCAGAGCATCTCATACTCTGTCTGGATATTTGTCGATGATACACAATCTCTCAATCTAGTGAACTTTGTGAAACGATTTCAAGCTTTTGTTTGTTGGTGAGACTTTCCGAGCACTTGCTTTTAGCTCAGCATTACCAACTGTATGGAATAAATTGCCTTTATTTATAACATTAGCCCCAACAATCAAAACAATCTATTCCTTCAAGAGGCAGCTTAAAGTTTTGGCAGCGGTTATTAGCTGGATGTATTTGTTGATGTGTTTAGCTATGCAAGAACGTGCGTCGGAAAGAGAACGAGTAAAGAAAGAACGAGAAGAGAAACGAAGAAAACAAGAAGAAGAACGACTGGTTCGTTTCGTTATAAGAAATCTATCAAACTTGTTTTGAAATATGGTTGAATTTGGCGTCACACGTTACTGGTGACAATTCCCTTCCTCTATTCTTTCTCTGTCCGTCCTTTTTCCTCTCATTATTCCTCCCTCTCTCTCTCCCAGTCCTCTCCCCTTCCTTTTCACTGTCTCCTCCCTTTACTCCTCTTCCTTCCCTATGCTTTCCTTCTCTCTCCCTCATCCTGTTCCATCTCCCTCATCTCTTTCCATTCTCCCATATCTCTCCATCTATCCATCCTCTCACTCCTCGACACGCTTTCACAAGTTCACTTAATCATGTGGTTCGTCATCGAAAAATATTCCGAAAAGTATCTCATGATGCTTTTTTGGTTTGCAGCATCAGTTGAAGGCGGAAGCGGAGGAGAAGCAGCGAGAGGAGGAAGAGGCGAAGAGAAAACGAATCCGAGAGGTGAGGGAGAGGAAGGAGCAGGAGCGAATGAACCAGCTGCGGCAGCAGGAGGATGTGGAAAGGATGCGACTGCAGATGACGATGGCGGAAGAGCATCACCAGAGAGCGTTGGTCAAGTATTGGGGATTCAAACCATGGAGGAGATTGATGGAGGATGCGAAAATGGGAATGGAGGAAGCCACTGGAAAATACAATTGCAACATACAGAGGTAGGATGATGGTGATTCTAACTGCTATGTTATATTCTGGCAACTTATATGGGGCATGGTCAGTTGCAAGCTAATTGTGGGCTTTCTGTTGAGAGCTATGGGTATTTAGTAAGTAGGTTACATAGATGGATTACATGCAGTGGTTAAAGTGGTTTGGGTAAGCAGTGGGAACGCTAAGCAGATGAGCAGTGGGAACGCTAGTGAAAAGTTTTATTGGAACGCATGTGTTTTCAAGGCGAGCAGTGGGAACGCGAGCAAAGAATTTTAGAGAGCAGTAGGAACGCCGTTCCCACACTTTCCCACCCACTTTAAACCCTGATTACATGGTTACATGGATTACATGGTAAATAGATTACAAGGTATGTAGAAATGTAGTAAGTAGATTACCAAAATGTAGATTACATGGTAAGTTGGTTACATATTAGATTACATATTAAATTGCCAAGTAAATCACAGTCGAGAGATTGTATAGGAAGTAGATAATATTGTAAGTAGATTACATAGTACATTACATTCTAGATTGCATAGTAAGTTAATTATATTATTATATTACATATTAAATTGCATACTAGGTGGATCACACAGTCAGTAGATTATATAGTAAGTATAATAGATTATCACTTATTCAAGAAGTTATCGAAAATAGAAAATTTCATTTGAAGTAGATTACATCTAGTACATTGCCGTTTATGATTTGTTGATGATATTAATTTCAGAAAATTTTTCGGATCTTGGCGAACACTGGTTCAGGAAGAACTGAAGGAAAAGCGATCGAAGGCGGATAGCATGTACCAGTACATCCTCACCAGACGATGCCTCACTGCCTGGAAACGGGTAACCAGTCTCTAATCTATCTAATCAAATCAAATCTTGTCGTTAATCATCTTAAATCAAACGATTGGCCGCTTTATTCCATCCATTGTCTTTTTCAACGATTAGTCGAATAGGTGATGATCCATTTGGCAATGTTAGTTTTAATCTAGTGTATCTCCTACCGAGTTGATGTGCTTCTTTGCCATTCCCTTCTTCTTTTATTTCGAACGTATTGATCTCATCTTTCTCTGACGTTGCAGTCCATCTAACTCTTCGCTCTTCAACAACTATATTAGTGACTATATTCAAATCTAATCAACCAGATCCAGGGGCGGATACAGACATTTTTGAGGGGGAGCCAAAGTTTTGGTCTTGGGTCGAAAAAATTTCTGAACTGTCTTTCTTACAAAACGTTATTTTAAAGTTTTTCTCCTAAAGAAGTTAGGCTACATTAACCTGTGGCAACTCGTTTTTTAGTCATATGCTACTTTTTCTATTTCATCTTTTCTCGCTGCATTGATTGAAAACTTGTTGAAACCTGATGGGGGGGGCTATGCAAATCTCTGAATGGGAAAGGCCATGTTCTGATTTCCCCCCTCTATCCGCCCCTGACTTATATCTAAATCAATTTAAAATTAATCAAATCTGAAATTGATCATATCTAATTAATCTAATTTTATTAATCAAATCTAATCTTTCTGGCATCTCATCTTTTCTTCCAGTGCAAGAACTATACAGCAGTTCAGGAGGAAAAAGCCGACCGACATTTCGAACGGCGTCTGCTGCGTCGAATTCTCGTCGCTTGGGTCGATTTCAACACAGGACAAAAGATCAGAGAATGGCACGAGGAAAGGAAGGCCGAGACATTCCACACCATGTAAGTTACACCTATCTGGTCCATTGAACCCGCTCTTCTACCAGACAGCGTCGAGTCTTCCCGATTGTTGACCCATCCAGGGCTGTTTTTAAGGAATTTTTATAACTGTGCACAACTCCTTCTTTCCTTTCCTATCCTCCATAGTAAATTACTTCCAATCGGAGGACAATGATCTTTTTTGCTAGTTTTAACTGTACAGGAGTGCCTCTACAACTGCACAAATCCGTTTAGAACTGCACATTTTGTGTATAACTGCACGTTAAAAAAGCCCTGGACCCATCCACTTGGAATGGGCTCCCGCTTGCACTGCACTTACGTCGGAATAATTTGCCTGCTTTTGATGATGATGATGATGATGACAACGACGATGATAATAATAAAATTCTGCTGTTTCCTGTTCCAAGGAGCGTTGTACGGATTACATTCCGAGCGTGGAAAAGGTTTCCATCGATCGTGAAAGAGGAAGATGCGAAAGAGAAGCGACTGGAAGAGATGCGCAAGAAGATTGCGTCTGTTATTCCCGATTTCCAGCCTCCTTCAACCGACTTCAGCCGGACTTCTGTGGAATAGAAACTGTCTCATTAGATATATTTATTATTATTATTATCATTATTATTATTATTGTTGTTGTTGTTATTGTTGTTGTTGTTGTAGCGATAATTGTTGTTTAATTGTTATTATTTCATTATTATTTATTATTATTTTATTAATATTATCTTTGTTTCTCTCTGATCTCTTGAAAATGCAACAATTATGGGGCAATGTTCGCAGTTGGGTTTTTTATTTTTCATTAATATGTTAATTATATATTTATTATCATCATCATCATTATTATTGTTAATAATAATAATAATAATAATATTCTGTTTATTAACAATCCGGTTGACACACCGCAACAGGTTACAATGTACACTTATGCAATTTAAACAATTCACAAGAACGAAGATCACAGAATACACAAATCTTAACTATACTAACTGAGCAGACCGCCTGCAATATATGGCGCCTCTGAGTAGGTTTCTTGAAGAGGCGCTATATAAATACTTAAATAAATAAATAAAAATAAATAAATGGCGCCAATGGCATCCTACAAAGCAAAGTTATAGTACAAAACGATATTATTATTGTTATTCCTCTTCAAAACGCTTTGTTGTTATTTAATCATTTGTTAGTGCTATGTTATTATTATTTTTTTCCTCCAAAGTTCCTGTGATCCTCAATTATCAAAAACTTGTATGGAAAAGTTGAAAAATTTCTGGATGGG
The DNA here is from genome assembly GCA_949752735.1 of Lumbricus terrestris. NCBI lineage: Eukaryota > Metazoa > Annelida > Clitellata > Crassiclitellata > Lumbricidae > Lumbricus > Lumbricus terrestris. Next base: position 54,610,112 of record OX457044.1, read on the forward strand.
ATCTTGTTCAGATGAATTAGAGCAAAGGTACTGATGAGAAGAGAATGGCATTAAGGCATTATTATTATTAAATAGTGTTATTACTATGACAAATTTATTTCTTCATAAAGCCAACAAACTCGTAAATGGATTAATTAAATTAACTAATTAAATTAATATTCTTTGAACTTTCGAGCTGTGATATTGTGAAGTTTCAGTAACAGTAGTTGCAACTAGATTTCAAAATTGAAAGAGACGTTGTAAATTTATGTGTAGGCCTAGGCCTACTAGCTAATGCAAATGTCAGGTTAGATTGAAACAGGCAGAGGTGAGTCGTGGTGACTGGTGAAGGATTCAGATAGTCGAAGAAATTAAATTAAAGAAGATAAAATTCAAAAGAACGGTATCATAAAGCAGGTGAAGAGTCAAATGACTTGTCGCTGGTCTTCTGGGATATGAATGGGACCTTAACGACCCTATATAGTAGCGTGGCCGTCGTCCTACCGACTGCACCTGGTTTCTACATCGTTGGTCGACGTTGACCCTAAACATGGAACTCAAGATCTGTGGCACCGTGCTAATAAACTCATTAGAAAACCTGCAACTCGGTCCATGTCGTCATCAGTTGACGCCGAGACTCTAAACAACTATTTTGCTGAGGCTTCAACGGACCTTCAATAGGCCTATATGACACCCTGTCTGAAATTGACGGTTGACAACCAACATGAAACGGTTAGTGAACAGCAAATGTTCACTCTCCTTGACCGGCTGCACCATACCTCTGAGGGGTTAGACGGTCTGCCAGCATGGTTTCTTCGCCTGGCTGCGCCAGGATACTCTGGCTGTTTGACAGCGCTCATCAATCAATCCTTGAGGTTCTCGCATGTTCCTGAACAGTGGAGAACAGCTCTCATCCGTCCGAAGGCTAAGGTTGCCTCTCCAACATGTCCGACTGATTTTAGACCTATTTCTGTTCTACCAATTCTCTCGAGATTGGTGGAACGGATCCTGGTCCACACCTACCTCTACCCGTGCTTCAACAACATGCCGCCGCCATTGTCACTCAATGATCAATATGCCTTCCGTCCGACAGGATCTACTACAGCGGCACTGATAGCCATACTTCAAAACATCTCTGAACTCTTAGCCACCAATCAGCATGTCGTTGTTATCTCAATGGACTATACAAAAGCGTTTGATTCCTTCAGACACTGCGCAATTGTTGACACACTCTCTAAGCTTGATATACCTGACTGTATATTCAACTGGTTCGCAACCTACCTTGATGACAGAAAACATGCAACCTGCTTCGAAGGGAAAACATCAACGATTAAGAAAATAAATGCTAGTGTCGTTCAGGGTTCAGGTGTCGACCCGGCAAAGTTTATCACTGGCACTTCTGACCTTCATCCAGTAAATGATCAAAACCGACTAGGGCCTATTGAAATATGCTGATGACACCTACCTACTAATCGGCTCGAACAACATCAGATCTGCCCAAAGCGAACTCCAACACATACAAACTTGGGCCACCAGCAAAAACCTGCACATCAACCCAAAAAAGACCAGGGAAATGGCAGTTTGTTTGTATGTGCACTTGTTATAGCGCCCCTTCAAGCTCTCTACTCAGAGGCGCTCCCGAATGCAGAGCGGACACTGCATCGGAGTTTCACGCCGAAGCGCTGAGCAATTGTGAGTGAAGAACTTGCCCAAGGTCCTTACGCGGCGAGGTGGATTCGAACCTCGAACCTTCCGGCTTCAAGGCAACGACGCCACCACTACACCACCGCGCCCCACAGTTGTGAGGAGATCGCATGCTTCATTGGCCTCCATGTCGTCCATCACAGGAGTTAATAGAGCAACTTCTATAAAAAATACTAGGTGTTACAATTGGTGAACATCTAACTGTCTCGGAGCATGTTGATAATACTCTAAGCTCGTGTGCCTCTTCAATTTACGCTTTGCGCGTGCTGCGAGCTCACGGCTTGCCAGGACCGGCCTTGCACGTCATTACTCGAGCGACCACAGTTGCACGTCTGCTGTACGCCTCTCCCGCCTGGTGGGGACTGCTGAGCGCTGGTGAGGTCGACCGCATCGAAAGGTTCTTAGGACGTGTCAGACGAGCTGGATTCCTTCCATCCGACTCCCCCAAAACAGCCATTATGGCTGAGTCTGCTGATCGATGCTGCACTCTTTGCAGCTATTATTATAGACGACATAGACATAGACATAGACATATTTTTATTGTTCCCAACAATTCAATTGTACATGTATGTTTAACAAAGTATAAACATAATTCGCAATAAGAAAATACTCAAAGTGAATAGGTGTTATAAGAGTGAGGGAGCAAATAGGCACACCAAAAGGGACAAGTCCCGCTAAGCAGGGGCCTAATTAACAAAGTGAAGTGAGAAAGTGAAAGCTGAAGGGAGTATTGGAGATATTACAGAGATATTACTTAACGAGGGAAAGACAAAAAAAATTATCGAAAAACTAATGTAGTAAACACTACAGGAAAAAATTCAGAGAAAGAACAAAATAATAGCAAAGCAATCAAACAATCAAATAAATCAGCATCAGCATGGGTAACCCCTCATGCTATTAACACAAAACATTACATAATGTATACACACGTAACAGGTGTTTAAAGTGAGTTAAGTTAGTAGCCTTACGAATGTGAATCGGAATTTTATTCCATATGACAGGGCCTTGGAATTTAATGGAAAATTTCCGAACATTTGTTTTAGCAAAAATAATACTGAAGTCTCTATTACCTCTAGTGAGTCCAGGATGCAATGCAGGAGAGAAGTAGGAAGCAAAGGAAGAAGGGAGTAGGTTATTGATGTATTGATACATAAATTGAGATGTCTGTTCAAATCTAATCTGTTTAATATTTAGGAGTTTATGCTCAGCAAATAGGGGACCAGTATGACAATTAACAGTGGATTTAGTGATAACTCGTATGGCTTTTTTTTGCAAGGTCCTTAAAACATGGAGATGGGTATCATAGGTAGAAGTCCAAATTAAATTAGAGTAACTAAGGTATGGATAGACTAGGGTGAAATATAGATTGATAACTGATAAGCACATGAGAGGGAAGCAAGTAAGAGACTCTCTTAATAATGCCTATATGCTTTTTGAATTTTTTTAAACTTATTTTCCATTTCCAATCATGTTCTTCGCAAATTTTTCTCCGATAGACTCCCTGGAAAATACAATCTACGCCCTAGGCTACATCCATTCGAACTAACCAATAAAAACAATAAAAACTTCATAACACGGATGCTGTAGCCTATAAAAACATTTACTAGGCTTTATCCGCTGCTCCTTTGTGCTTGTTAACTGTCGCGTTATGTCGATCGGTTATTTTGTCAATAAAACGAATATCTATACCTAAATCCAGCCAATACTGAATTTACCTGGATATATACAACCCTAAGTCACTTGCTAAAACCTGACTTACCTGCGACTCAATAACGTGCCCGTGTCCCGAAACGAGTTCAACAAATAGCAGTTAACGCTACTTATTTTTGCGGCAGGATAAAACGCTGACGCTGCGAGCAGGATTTGAACCTACGCGGGAAGATCCCATTGGATTTCAAGTCCAACGCCTTAACCACTCGGCCATCGCAGCCAACAACGCTCGGGTTATGTTTTTATATTTATGTACTCCATAGCATTTTTCTGGATCGCAGTTCCATCTAGTGAATATGCCCAGATTGCACCGTGGTGGTTTTTTAATTTGTGCACTCTATTTGAAGCTACACAGGATACCAGGTTATTCGACAAGTGAATGTTTCCAATTGGTGTAAAAAAAAGCTGTTGCATTTGCACATAACTGTTTCTTAGAAAAAGAGTGAAACATATTTGAGAAAAATTAATTATTTTCCTTAAATAAATATTATTGTTGTAAATTACTGATAAAAATTACTGATTGCACCTCTTTAAATAGACGCCTTAAATTGCGGTCTCTTGTCAAGATATGTAGTCTGCGTTAGCAGGTTGCAATTTCCTGTAATGGGGTTTTGAAAAGTTGTTGTCATGGACTCGTGAGATTTTTGTGGTTTTATATTATATTCATTGCATTTAGTCGATGACGATTAGCTATGGTTGAAAAAGAGAAATATCTCGTAGTCGTTTCTGTTCGACAAGGTAATGGTGTTCATTGTGATAGCCTTTCAAAACCGCCGGTCTTACCCTCTCTTGTCGGGACATGTCAAAAGAGCTGTAGTATAATTTTAACGTAAACTTCCATACTTACAAATTTCAGTAGAAAAAGGTTACCAGACCGTTTATGTTAAGAAAGGAGGCTTTCTGCTATTCCAGCCGAAAAATCTTCAATGAAAGCAATAATGGCAATGACTAATTGAGCAGTGCGTGTGTTGATGGTTCCATAAGTTCATACTTTCTTAATACTTTTCTTAATTTCTTAGTGGCCCCCTTGACGAGAAGCTTTATAAATGCATCTAATGAATAATTATGATCCATGGAGCAATCACCCCATTAAATAGACAAACGATAAAATGAGCTTAGCGACTAATTGTTGATCTTAGAGCTAATTTCTACCAATTGAAAGTTATTTGGATTTGTCCCAGCCTGTGTGGTTGGACTGCGAGTGCCTTTTAGTAGGTTTCTTGAAAGGAGCTTTATAAATTTCGTGGATTAGCTTACCTAATGAGAGCTAGCAATCAACTTTTGACCAAACTTTGTCACTATACAAGTGTGAAATGTCATTAGGTATTAGGTAAATATTGTACAAGCTGACAATGCTGCCTAATCTATACCTGACTTAAATGACCATAACCTAACAGAAATGACCTTTATCAGATTAACCTACCTTGAAGAAGATAAATGATCTTACCCGACCTCTTATGACCTTAACCTAACTTGAATAATCTTTGCGATCTTAACCTAATTTAACCAATCTCAGCGAGTCTTAGCCTATCTGAAATGATCTAAATGATCTTAATCTAACTTAATTGCTGAATAAGCTTGTGCCTTTTCTTAGCATTACTTTAGAATTTTAGACAACTTTATGATTTGATGAATTTCTGACATAGCTGTCTGCCTTCCGACTCTGCTTAGGTAAGAACTTTCCGAAGCGCCCGAAGCACCTGCTGATAGTCGAGGCAAAGTTCGAGGGTGAGCTGCTGACGACTGATCCGGTGGAGCACAATGAACTTCCGGACTTTACTCAGGAGCTCGCGTGGGAGCTCGACAAGAAGACTCTGCACCAGCATCGAATGCAGAGAACGTCCGTCAAAGTCCAGGTCTACTCACAGGACGTCGGGAGTTCCGTACGAGAGGCCATTGGATACGTTGTCCTTGACCTCAGATCAGCTCAATCACATCCGGTCAGTTGATTGCTAGAGCCAGTCATTCAATCAGTCTTTGATCAATCATTCTATTAGTTATTCAATCAGTCATTCAGTTATTCAATCAGTCCTTCAATCAATTATTCAATCAGTCATTCAATCAGTTATTCAATCAGTCATTCGATCAGTTATTGTTTTCCAGGTCCTGAAGTCCTATCCGCTGTTGCACACAAAGTACCGACGATGTCGACCGGAAATTGAACTCAGTCTTTACATAGACGAGGGAAAGGGAGACGAGTTGATTGGCGGAGGAGGAGGAGGAGGAGGGGCCAGGCCAAACAAGACCCCCGAACGTATGTATCAACGCAGTCATCTAACACCGCTCTGGAACTTGCCTGAAACTCTTTCCTATTGTAGACTGTTTTCACCTCTGAATAATCAATCTTGGAAAGGTGCTATATAAATGTTTTGATTTGTTTTGATATACAGGGTGGCCCAGCATAAATGTCCCGACTTTGCACGCGTATAACTTCGCCAATTTTTAACATTTATTTATACTTAATGCATCAAATTAAAGGTATTTCACTCTAGTATTAACTCTAAAAACGTCGAACTGATACTACTCTAGGTTTCAATTATATGCCCGGAACAGCGCTAGCTACCATATTTTGCTATCATTTGTAACGCAACCTGGCGCCGTTGACAGACGATGATTGCGTTTCGATCTTAATTTTACGAACTGATAAGGGATTCAATTCGTTTGAAATGATTAACGAATATTCTAACAGAGGATGGAATAAACAATACCTTGTATTATCTGCTACAGAAAATTGATAAAACAGGACTTTCTACTCGCAAACCATGGGAATCGGAGCGCACGGCACTCACATCCGCTAACATTGCTCGTGCGTCCGCGTACATTTGCAGTCAAGACAATGACCAGGGCATGCCCTGCATGCAAATTCAGTGCAAAACAGGCAGTCTTAGAAGCACTGAATAACGTATTGGAAAAGATTATATACCTAAAGTTAAAGTAATTTGTCGACGAGAAGTCCAGCGAACTCTCCAGCTCTTACGCAAAGAAACGGCTGGCAGCGTGCAAGCGTCTTAAGCAGCGCATTGCAGTGCACGGCTGTTGGCAAAATTGAAAGGACGTGGTTTTGCGATTAGAAGATATTCATGGTAGGGACCCTAAAAACACCCAAAATGATCGTGTCTACGCGCGTTTTAGCAAAAAACGATAGAATTTCCCGGGGAAATGGCGTCATATTGCGTCAGTAATGGAAAAAATGGTAACTAGCGCTGTTCCAAGTATATAATTAAAACCTAAACTAGTATCAGTTCTACTTTTTTAGAGTTAATACTAGAGTGAAATACCTTTACTTTGATGCATTAAGTATAAATAAATGTTAAAAATTGGCGAAGTTATACGCGTGCAAAGTCGGGACATTTATGCTGGGCCACCCTGTACATCGCAAGTTTACTGTTGACTGGCAATTTGTTGTGATTCAGCGCATGGTCCTCTAAGTTGCCTCTTTACAGCAAGCATTCATTTATTCATTGATTTCAAGAATTTATATAGCGCCCCTTCGAGAAGCCCTCTCACAGGTTCTCCCAGTCCAGAATTTTATTTAAATTTATTAATGTAACACCTAAATTGTGCTTTCAATCAGGTGCAAACATTACCACCACAGTTGCGATTACATTTACAATTACACTTACGATTACAGATTACATTTATGTGTTCTTTTTATCTGATATAAAACTGTTGTCAGTAAGTTGTGCCAGGTTGTGAAGTCTTGTTGCTTTTAATTGCAGAACGTCCGATGACTGCTATTGATCCAAAACATCTGAAACCGGTTCTCGTTGGCACAGATGGTTTCTACCAGATTGGACCGGTTGAATCTGGTTCAGACAGGTTTATTCTGTCGACAACCGTTGCGTTTGCTTCTAATCTCGTGCAGGTAACTGAATGAAAGAACGAATAAACGAATGAATGAATAAATGAATGAATTTATTGTTTTAACGTATTAAAATAAACATTCTTTGTCGATTTATACTCTCAAAAGTTTTTATTCATCGTTACACGTTCGACTTTTGATTGCGATAAAATCTTTACAACAGGGTTTCTAGAATTCTTTTAGATGTTGCTAAATCATACTGTTTCCGTTTCGTTGCAGTTTCAGTTTCACTTTCATGTGTATTTTTAATTTCACTTTCATTTGCTTTTTCACTTTCATTTGTAGTTGGTCCCAACAAACATCGCTCTTCCGTCAACTGGATACTTCTTCTATTACTCGCTGCTCGGAAATGACGTCACGACAGAGGTCTTCCATGATTTGCTGAGTCCGAGTTTTCCAGCGGAAAGGGCTTCCGTCCGCCTCTCTGGTCACCTGGATCTCGTCCGCCAGTTCTTTGCTAGTCAACCGGGGCTGGAGGTCAGCATTGTTGTCATTGTGACGCATGCATTGTTTTATTAAGCACATTGTGTTCAGGTTGTTCTTGGATTGACTATGAATTTGTTGAAACTGCATATGAGACAATGATATTGTCTTATTAAGCGGTGTATCTCAGCTACTACTGAATGCTGTCTCCATTCCTAGACCATCATGACCTTTTAGCACCACGGTCTCGGACTGCCCAGCATGGTGCCGTGTTCTCATGTGGCCCTCAACTGTGGAATGTTCTTCCTGCTATAACCCATGCTCAGATCTTATAGGGAGGCACTACTGTTTCTGCCCCTTTTCTTAAGACATGGTTTTTCAGAGGTCTTTGCATTGGGAGCACCTCTGATTAGGTTATGCTGTGAGAGACGCTTTATAAGTGGGTAAATATAATGAATAGAATATCAACGGGTTGTGTTCTTTTCTAGATGATACATTCTAAGGAATCACTACGACTAGTGATGCACTAGTTCCATTGTGCATTTTACTTACAAGTGTTCAAGCGTTTGACAATGGTCATTCTGTTATTGTGGCTGCTGACTTAAAATTTAAGCAACTTATTTGATTTGGTGACATAAATAATGATTGTAACATGATTTGCTGAATTGGTTTCACGTTGTTGTTGTATGTTGTTGTTGTCATCAGTTGCATCTGTGTTGTGGTGATGAGTCGCTTGGCAGCTGTGAGATTCCTCTCGCTGGTCTACTTAAGAAAGGAAGCACGGAGATCTACATGCGACCCGTGTCAGTCGAAGGAGCGTTTCAGGTACATGTGTGTGAATACGTGTGCGTTTGTGTGTGCGTGCGTGTATGTGTGTGCCCATGTACATGTGTGTGTGTTCGTTATTGAGCACTTGCGTATGTGTGTGGTTACATGTGAATGCGTGCGTGTCATTCGTCAACTTCATCTATTGCATGCACAGAAGACAGTTAGTGCGTTGAATATAATTATAGACTTTCAGCAATGTGAAAAATAATAATAAATTTTGGTGACTGAGCGAATGAATGAATGATTTAAAAATGAATGTGTGTGAATGAATGAGTGAGCATATATAATGAATGGTAAATAAATGATTGAATGAATGTGTGAATTAACGAGAGTGAGGAAAATGAATGAATGAAAATTGAATTACATGTGTGTGCGAGTGACTGAATGAAATATTAATTAATTAATTAATTAATTACCAAATAAAATATTTGAATAAACAAACGAGTGATTAATGTTATGAGTGAGTGACGATACTGGCAATGTAGAAGTTTGAGAGGTCATAGCTTGAGCCCATGCTATCCGATTTTTTCAGAACTCATGATGACTCTAACCAATGTAAGCCAAATGTTGTCTCTGTCATTCTTTTATCACATTCGCTTCATTTCTGTGATCATATCCAATAGGAATTGTCTTCATCTTCTTCTTCTTCACAGATCTCTCCTCCAAAGACGTCGAAGTTAGCCGGCTCCAGGGTCCTCCCGGAAGACCAGAGACCGGTCGTCGGGGTCTCTGTCGTCCTTCGTCTCGACCAAACGGTATGAGAGTCAAAGACACATTTCATGTTTCTCCTTTTTATTGTATGTCGCAAAATCCATGCACCTATATACCGGTCATAGATCTGAACAAGTGTGTAAATGTAATGGAATGCTTTTCCAGTTGTGCAGGCAAATGTGCGAGAAGGAACCATGTGTTTTATTTAAATTGTTAAGATTACGATTTCCTGAGATATGTCAGTGCAGTGCTAAGAATTGAGGCATCAGTTTGATGATCGTGAGTGCAGTGCACTCCATGAGTATATCAAATTCACTTCCTTCTTTCAAAAATCAGCTCAAAACTTACTACTTCTCCTTGGCTTTCAAGCACATGGATCTCTAACTGCATCTTCCTCAGGCGGCTGACTATCCGCGTCTCAGATTCACATTTCGGTGTGACCTTGCAAGCGTTACAAATTTATTTAATAATGATAATGTAGCTCCTTTTCCAGAGAAATACATTGGTCAGCGACGCTCCCAACTTTTCGGCCAAAGACCAGTAACAGACACCGGTTTTCAGTCACTTACAAAATGTATTACATTAAATTCTGTATTACATTACTATGTTTCATTGGTGTTGGTGGACAGAGACACGTTGAAGTGTAGTAGCAGAGTGGTGATTCTTAATGGAAGTTTACTTATCTTCTATGTTGTGTTATTTAGTCTGAAGGTGGTCCTTCTCCTCTGAAGGAAGCTCCTGGTGTGACCCAACCTACAGCAACCGGTGTCAGCAATCCTCCTGTCGTGAAAGCACCTAGCAAGAACGCGACTGCTGCGAAGCGACCCGCTGTGGTGTCAGAGCATGACGGAAGTTATGTTGAAACGTTGGATTCTCGAAGCCGAGAAGACGAGAAATCAGATGGCGTGCGAGAGCGAGAGAATAAGCAGCAACAACAGGAACCTGGCAAGAGTATGGATTATGCATTTTCAACGATTTATTATCGGATTTGTCTCCGTTTTGTGAAAAATGTCTAAGAACGTGCAACAAGAATTTATGTCTGCTTCTCATGTCGTTAAGATCTTAACTTCCTGTGATTAACTCGTTTCAACTTTTCTTATTTTTATTGCAACTTATAAAACTATATGCCATGCTTCTCTTGATGTCAGTTGATGCTGAATTTATTTTGTGAGACTTTGTGGGGGAGCGGTGGCGCAGTGGTGGGTTCAGTGCTGTGGAGCGGAAGGTTTTAAGTTCGAATCTACCTCAAGCCACCACATAGGGACCCAGAGCAAGTCCTTCACTCGCAATTGCACATGCACTTCGACGTAAAACTCTGATGCAGTGTCCGCGCTGTTGTCGGGAGCGCCTCTGAGTAGTGAGCGTGAAGGGGCACTATGGCAAATGCAAAAAATAAGTAAGATTTTATGATAGGAATTTGTTTCCCTTATTTGCCAGATATGAATCAAGAATCAAAGAAAAAAGGGGACTTGGGTGGAATGGGGGACGCAGCAACAAATCCCCCAAACGCAGCTTCGGGTGTCATGTATTCAAATGACTTTGATCCGCCAGATTTAGACTCACGTGCGACGGGTGAGAAAATTCACATAAAATAGTCGCTTATTTCTTATTTTATTCTATCTATCTATTCTTCCATCATCGATGCTGTTTAATAATAACTTACATTTTACTTTTCGAATTTTATCTGTCTGCGTCTTTTAATTATAATCCTTAAAATTTATGAGCAGGAATATATATGGTCAGTAGTTTATCTTGCGTAGGCTACGTTATATTTCGATCTATCAATTGATCTGCACAAGTTTTTTGTCGATGCTGCATGTAGTTTTAATTGCCCCTCGTGTTTATTCGCAGGTTATTTACTTGTTTGTTTGAATTCGTTGGCTAGGCGATGATGTCAGCAGTGATACGCCGCGTCACATCTCCGTGCCGTCTGCTCTTCATCATTTCCGCGTCTCAATTGACCTGAGGAGTATCGCCAATCTCAGCGTTACGCATCCTACTCTCGTCTTTCTAAAGTAACGCTTCCTTCCCTAGCTTCTAATCACAGCATGATGTTTGGTGGGTTTGTAATTGTGATCATGAATTTATATAGTGCCACTTCGAGAGAAACTTCTCAGGGTTGCTCCAGACCTGACAGCACCAAACCCCAATCAAAGAAATTATTTTCAAACGCTCGTGGGAAAAGTGGCAGAGAAAGACAAAGAGGTTCGTTATGGAGACTTCTAGTGCTATTTTGACAAGAGACCTTAAAATTACGGCTAATGATAATTATCTTCAGATTTAAACACCTCTAAAACTAGTTTCTCCACTGCTATAAATACTTCAAATCAGTTCAAGTTTGTTACCTTGCCTTGATGTTGTGTTGCATTGTATCTAAGCGTTTATAAAGTGCCTCTAGTATTGTGAACCATACAGAAGTGCTCCCAGGGTGCAGTGCCACGCAAGAAGAATCGGGTTTTGAGAAGAGAGAAGCATTTCTTAACGGTTCACCCAAATATACGTGCTTTACAAATGCTCTAATAATAGAATACACACTGATTGTAACTGAAATCCTGTAATTTTGAATCAATAGTTGGCCTTTTTGGTCCTTAGTGTTTATAGTTAATTTGAAGCTAAACTTAATTTCTAATTGTCTTTTTCATACAGATATACGTACGTATTTGAAGCCAAACTTAATTTCTAGTTGTCTTTTTCATACAGATATACGTACGTATTTTAAGCCAAACTTCATTTCTAATTGTCTTTTTCATACAGATATACGTACGTATTTTTCGGGAGTTCTTCGCCTGTTTTGACGGAACCGTCGGTCGAGGTTCGGCGTGGCACCGAGGTCAACCTTCCAAAGTCATACTGTGCTTTCGATTTCGCTACAACGCGTCAACAGCTGCAAGATACTTTCACCAGGTGTCGCTTTTTTGTGCTCTTTACTCACCAGAGGGCCAGTGTTACATCAGTATTATTATTATCATTATTATTATTATTATTACTATTATTATCATCATTACTACTACTATTAGTGCTTATTATTATTATTATTATTGTTGTTGTTGTTTTATTGTGGACTAATATGGTATTTCACTTTATTTCCTTATTTTATTTTATTTGAAAAGGATCTATATGAACGTCTAGTCACCATCGCATCTTCTTGATATCAACTGCCGTACATATAGATACATGCATATATATATTTTTTTATTTCTATTATTATATACATTTATTTTTATATGTCTACATATATGGTCTGCACTTGTAGACTGATAAGATTTGAGTTTCCGTAATTAGAGACAGTTTGTGTGTTCTAAGCTGTTTGTTTTGTGGTTTCCTTAACATGTGTAGAACCTTAATGTCTTTCTGTTAAGGGTTCCTTTGGCCATTGAAGTCTGGAAGCGTGATCACCAGATGTCCCAGAATTCCGTGCTGGGGGTTGCACAAATTGCCCTCTCTGCCGTCCTCAAATCACCAAGATCAAAAGCACTGGTGAGATAGGGTACTGGATAAAACCAGGGTGGAATCAGAGCTCTCTTCTCTTCCGATTGTTTAACTCAACTATTATTGTATTAGCATATAGACTACTATTGTTCGATACTTGCATTTGGATCAATAAATTAAATTAATGAATTATTATTATTGTTGCCTCATCTTATCGTATTTAAAAATTCATGTGGTGCGTCGCACAGCATAGACTATTCAGAGGCGCTCTCAGCACAGAAACCCTAAGGGGTAAAAAAAACGTCTTGAGATAGCGAGAGGGTCATGGAGAGGAAGAGCTCAGACATGAGCTTTGTCCGCAGCAGATGAGAAAGGTCAATGTTCCTTTCCTTATCACGTTTTCTTTTCCTATTTTATTTGTCTCTTGTTATCCTATATCATCTCATTTCATCTCACGATCATTTTACTTATTGTGGATGTCTTCTTCCAGCATTCCAGTGGAGTGAGCGGATGGAAGCAGACGTCGCGTGACCGATTTCAAGTTCTCTCCACTGACGGGTAAGCAACACAGCTGCTGGGAATCTGACATGGTGGGAGGGGGAGTTAGCGTAATGGTAGCAGTGGTTCAAAGAGGAGGAGATTTGCATGGATGTTGGACATGGTGACAGTATCGCTTCCAGCTACCAAAGTTCAAAGGTTGATTCAGCCTTCCATTCGGCATATGGCGTTGGTAAGATGACTTGTGAGGAGTGATGGGTGCCTGGAATGGCTTGCAATTGGTTAAATTCGACTCCTGTTATATAATGTGTGATCAGCCGTTCATAGTTATGAATTGTTATCATTTTGTGGTTTGTCATTTTGAAATTAAACGAATATTGTAATGATCATTATTATTGTTTGTTATTGTTACTATTTATTATTACTATCATTTATTGATTATTATTATTTGTGTTGATGTTGCAGGGAAGAGCGTCACATGGCTGACCTTGAAGTCATCGTAACTCTTGAGGACTGGGGTCCAACCGTTCCACAGACCATCGTCTTAAATGCACCACAGTCATCAAGATCCGAAGAGGTATTCAAATATTCTTAAACTGATGTTCAGGGATCTGTGAGGATCTTGTGATATGCACTGCTGTACTTTTTGATGTTAAGGATGATGTAAGTGGAAGGAAGGAAGGAGGAAAGAAAGGAAGGAAGAAAGGACGGACAGAAGGAAGGAAGGAAGGAAGGAGTGGGTATGAGTGGATGGTTGGATGGAACAATGGATGGATGGTCTAGCAGTTAAATCTTATGTATGCATAAGTTTTTCCTTTTATGGTCACGTGCTCTGTCGTCAGTTTTGTCACCTTTTTTAAAAGGTTTCTGAAAGACATTGTAAACATTGTATTAATGTTGCCTTTAATTTTTTTTTCTGTCATCGTAACTCATGTCGTTCTGTTTCCTTGGTAATAGGTCGTTTCGAATAGCCAACCTGTTGCAGCATCAGCAGCAGCAGCAGCATCAGTCCATCCAAGAGAGACCCTCGAGTACAAGACAGCCATGGAGTTGGAACTGTGGAAGGTGCAGAGACAAGAGGAGTTCCAGAAAGAGGTAATGGACAAATTATGTCACCTGCAATATATTACATGTTTTTTCATTGTTATTCTTATTATTGTTACTATGATAATTCTTTGGTTATCTTCAACAATCAACATCAGCAACAGAAAGTACGATTAACAGTGGAATAGCTAATGAGCTATTGTTCTAAATCAGTGCTGTCCAACCTTTTTGATACCACGGGCCGCAAAAGCAAGATTCTTGAAACCGAGGGCCGCAGCAGTAAACTCAAAATTTATTGATATATAAACATTGAAACGAGTATTGAAATTCAATATGGAATTATTGTAACCTATCTATCAATCTAGCCTGTAATCTCTATATAATAGCTATCTGTTATGAAATTTACATACCGCCGGTTCCTGATAACTATTCAGAGGTGCTCCCGACCCAGGAATGGCCAAAGACGAAAGTCTTGAGCAGTTTATCGAAAGAGTTCATCAAGTCCCACAGGAATAATAATAATAATACTGAATAACAGCATGTAGACTACACAAACCACGATTGTCATGGTTCACAATAGGTGTGCACCAAAATGTGCAATGCAAAGGTAGCGTTTATCCCTGCCTCGTACTCCGTTTCGTCGCCCAGACACAGTTTGGCCAGCTCAGCTCTTCAGCATACGTCGCGCAATCAATTTTTCTGGCTAAGATCCACTTTATGATTGGGGCGAATTTCAATCCTACTTCTCTGACTTTCATAAAAAAAATCGTCGAAGCCAGCCAGAATCTCGGTCTAACAAGTCAATGTCTTGGCTCTGTCTGGTCCGACGACTATCGTGCTTTTCTTTTCCAGTTTCTTTCTAATCCTTAGCACCATATATAGTTGTCGGACCAGACAGAGCCAAGACATCGACGTTCGTCATCCCTGGTCCCTGGGTCTCATGATATCGATAGTTTCTTTCTAATCCTTAGGACTAGAATTAGACTATCTCTCGAAAGGAATGGACGGAGCCACTTGCAAACGTGCTGGAACTCTATACACATCTCAGAAACTGACTATAAGTGAACGGTTTGGGACGGTTTGCAAAGTGAGTTTAGTTGAGTACAGTACTACAGTAGGCTAATATGAGTTGTTAAAACCAAAAGTCGTGCGTCAATCTTCAGAGAAACTACGGGAACCTAACCCCAGGAAGAGAAAGAAAAGACTAATTTTAGTTTTTGGATTGGCCTTTCTGATAGCATTGCAAATCGGTAACTGTCACAAAATCAATAACGAAAAATAAAAGCTTAGGCCGACCAAAGAATTTATCCTTTACTACATTTTACACAATTAAAGTGAAAAAATTAGTCAGTCTGGGCGGGCCACTTGAAATCACCTCGCGGGCCGCATGCGGCCCGCGGGCCGCACGTTGGACAGCACTGTTCTAAATGATAATACAGGTGCCATATCGTTAATTCTCACCGGGTCTGGTTCAACTCGAAAGGCCACAGAGTTGAACCGCTCTACAGATATAGTAAGGCATTGAAATTATTATTATTTATTATTATTATTATGCATTTATTAAGTGAAGAAGTGTCAATCAATGGCATTGAACAATAATTATTCTCTCCATATGTCCATTGCTGGACGACATTTGTCAGCAGATTTACTTGGACACTTGCTATTTGAATTGTCAGATGATGCGATGATTTAAGATGTGATTACGTTTTACAGTTACAAGTGCACTTGAAAGAACTTGAAGAGGAATACAAGCGTCGCGATAAGGAGCGTCAGCTGCTCATCGCAAAACAGGTTTCACTGCTTTTCTTCTGTTTCATTATCATGTTTGATTCTTTAGCACTTTGCACCATAGGTACTGTCAAAAGTGTTGAGAATAATCTGTCAAGAGTGATTCAAATGATGTCTTTGCCGTAATGCTATTTAAATTGTAAGACTAGATCAGTTACAGCCGTGTTTACCAAGGTCACTAGTCTGAAGTCTTATCTGTCTTGAGGTAGGGATCTGATCTGCTTTCTTTCTTCATTGACTGTGACACCATCACCTCTTCATCTAACCAAAAAGATGTTTACAATTGTTTTACTTGTTTGACATAGAAAGCTGCGTTGGATAAGATGGAAGAGAGTTTGAGATCCACTCTGACTGACCTTGAGAAGCAGGAGAAAAAGGTTGCTGCCAACGAACAGAAGGTTTGTATATTGTATGTCAATCACTTGGAGAACAGTTTAAATAAATATCATCGTTGTTTATTGTAGACTCTAAACAAAAAGCCAAATGCATCTTTGTTTATTATATGTTACAAACGATTTTTATTGGAATGTTTACCCCGGGTGATTTTTTAGAGCATGCAACAGAATTTGAATGTTTTTTAGATGTACATATGTGAAGTTGAAATATTTACCACAGGATTTGGAATCTTCTTAGTTTGTTTAGTTTTTGTCATTCAGTTAAACTAAATCCATGTTTGTTTATCTTTTACTACGAACGAATTCCTGAATGTTGAAATTGTTTATGTGATGTTGTAAATGCACTAATGGAACTTTGTTGTTTGCTGCAAACTGGGAAAGATTTGGAATTGTGGAATTTGTGTTGTCTGCAATTTTTCCAGGTTCTAAACGAGAAGACAACTCTGGAACGCGAGCACAAACGAAAGATGATGGAGTTGGAAGATGCTTCTCGCCGACTGAAGGAAGACTGCGACCACCAGGTGGCTCTCGAGAGGTACCGTCGTCTCTTACATAAGAGTGGGGATTAAAGAACTATAGATTATTAGAAACCATGGATGTTTAAAACAACAAGAACCGAATTAATGAACGGAGAAATATGTCGGTTTTTCGAAAGAAAAAAACCCAGAATAAGACTATATAAAAACAGAAAACAAAAATAATTGTACAGTTTAAAATAAAAATCTTGTTTACGCAATTTAGTTTTAATCAGCAAGCAAATGACACAAGTTTATTAGTAAACGCTTAGTAAACGATCAAATAATGACCTGAATTACCGGTAACTGAATCCCTGAAAGTACGGAGACAACGTAATGGATATCAGATGAAAATAAAATTAAGAAAAATAATTACAGACAGTAAATCTGAAAATCTGCAAAAAATAAAGAAACGAAAAAACCTGGAATTTTCTGAGAAGAATAAAAAACGAAATAAATACTTTTTTACGACTATGTTAGAAACAAATCTACTAGACAAAGTTGTTCAGTGAAGATTTCGATGCCTTCGTCATCTAGAGAGAATACCTGTTAACAGAATCCCACGCTTTGTACTAAGTGTAATGCTTGAAGGAAAAAGATGACGATGGCAGGATAGGAATGCGCTGAATAGACAATAGAAAAGAGGACATAGTTGCATTTGATTTAATCATCTCCTGATTTCATTGAGATAAAAGTTGGTTTCCGAGTTGTTTCCTAAAACCCGTTGCTTTTGTTTTGACTAATTATGTAGGTTGACGAAATTTAATTATCGCTTATCTCCGAATTACTTCGTGACGATATTTTCCATTCTTAGCGTGAGAACTGTGCTGAACGTGATTGGGAGGAGTTGGTTGCTACTCTTGAGTCGAGTATCAAAACATGAGTAATATGGATGATGGAATGTGGATAAAGCAGGAGATTGACTGACTGATAGCATGATGAGTAGAGGCATTAAAAAGATAAAGACATGAATATGCGAGTGACAGATTTTGGAAAGAGTTGTAGAATCCATAGCTTTTAGCACTGGTTACTTTTAGCATTGGCTACGTATGGCATCTGTAACTTATGGCATCAGTAACGAAAAGCATACGTAAATTGTAGCATCTTACACATGTAATAGTAACGTGTGAAGTAGCTTTACTCCATCAGTAACTTGTTGTCTCTGTGACTTATAGCAATAGTAACTACTAGCATGGGTAACTTATAGCATGGATTACTAATAGCATGGCTAACTTATAGCATGGGTAACTTAGAGCCTTGGTAGCATTGATAGCAGTAGTAGCAGTGGTAATTCGTAGCATCAGTAACTCATTGCTTAGGTGACTTGTAGCAATAGTTACTTATGGCATAAGTTGCTTGAATAGTGAGTTGCTGACTTGATAAATCCGAAAGAACTTTAATGGTCATAACACTGCTGTCCTTCTTCTTGTAATGCAAAATAATCTCAACTTGGACAGACTCCGTGTGTGTGTGTTGTGTTGTGTTGTGTGTTGTGTGTGTGTGTTGTGTGTTGTGTTGTGTGTTGTGTTGTGTTGTGTGTTGTGTTGTGTGTGTGTGCGTGTGTGTGCTTGTGTTGTGTGTGGATACTTTAGAGTCTTAACCCTTCGGAGGTGAGGTGACGATTTGTAACGCCAGAGGTGAGGTGGGGTTTGACAGACCCCAATACATATTTTTATTTTCAAGCCGCGATATCAAATGGAAAATACTAAGTTGAGTTAAACTATTCTTCTATGATCAATAATCAACTAAACAGACGATTACCACAAACAAATATCTGCTTTCAATCCATATTAGATGGCCAGAAGGTGGACCATCCAATGTGTACTTAACCCATGCAAGTTTGGGTCCTCATGTGCAACATTATCAAATGCACGAATAACCCTAATATATATATTTTTGATACAACATAAAATGCTTTAGCCATCATTGTCGTCAACCTTCTCAATACCAACACAAAATTGACGTGTTCAAGGCACACTAGCATGCCAAATCATGGCTCATAAAATCAACATGTATAATTGTTTGTATACGAAAAATTGCAATTTCCTTTGAATATGCAACAAAATAAAAAAAACTGTTCGTTCAAATTACCTGAAATTTTGGTAAAGTGTCCGTATTTCATATTCACAAAGGTAGAAAAAAATAATTAGAACTGGCTCCATGTTTTCCGCTAAAAATTTAAAGTAGAATGCCTCTGGGGTGTGTCACACCCCACCTCACCTCCAACGGGTTAAGAGCTGAGCAGAAATATTGTTCTGCTGAAATGTAGGAAAAAGATCAAAGATCTGGAGGAGACTGGTTCGAAGCTGAAGCAGAGAGTCGCAGAAGAGGAGTCGAAGTACCAGCGACTCGGTCGCGACTTCGAGTCGTACAAGGAGAAGATCAACACACAGCCACAGGTTCAACTTCAGGCAGAGGTCATGCAGCTGAAGATGGAAAAGGTTAGTTCTGTATTGTTAATTAGGAAGATATTAACGTGGTATTAAATTAGAAAAATATTAGTATGGGATTATTAATTAGGAAAATATTAGTATGGTGTTATTAATAAGGTAAGAGTGAGTGAGTGAGCGAGCGAGCGAGCGAGTGAGTGAGTGAGTGAGTGAGTGAGTGAGTGAGTGAGTGAGTGAGTGAGTGAGTGAGTGAGTGAGCAAGCGAGTATGTCAAGGGAGTGAGTGAATAATGGAATACACAATTGAATAAATGAAGAAATGAATTATTAATTGAATAATCTGAGTAAGAGTCAGTCAGTGAATTAGAAGCAATATATGAATGAGTGAATGACTGAAAATGGCTGTGTGAGTATGAATGAATGAATGAATGAGTGAATGAATGAATAAAAGAATGATCGCATGTGTGAGTGAATGAACAAACAAACCATTGAATGATTTATGGATTGAGTCTGTTCTTTATCATCCGCCGCAGGTGGACCTGGAAAAGCAGCTGGAGAAATCCATCCAGTCTACGATCCGCTACAAGCAGCAGCTGCGGAAGGTGTTGGGCGAGGTGAACAGACGCAACAAGAAGGATCTGAAGGATGCTCGTGCGAAGGAGCGCCAACGCCAGCGCGAGATTGAGCATCTCAAGCTGCACTATCAGATGCGCAAGGATACAGAGGCAGAGACGAAGGAGCTGAGTGAAATAAAGAAGGAGATGCACGAGTTAGTTGTTTGGCTGAACGATGTTCTTGCGCAACAATATAATTATACATCAGAGACTTTGTTGTGTGGTGTATTTCTGGAGGGCACTTAAGTAGTTGTAGTGAATGCTTTCATTCACAGCTGAGGTAAGGTATGATGATTGCAATGTCATGTAACTCAGCCTTTATATAGAACCTTAGCACCTCCTCTAGCACTAAGGTCACTAGGTCAGGGCAGCAGAGCTCATGAAGATAGGCAGAAGCAAGGCGTAGTAAGCAACTGTCATACACACAGTTCTTTCTCAAAGGGAAATTAGTTGGCATCGTGGTGCAGATAACTAGAGACCCAACAAATACATGAGTATATGGTCGATAAGGTGGGCAGCAGATCCAAGCATACAAGTCCACCAGTCGGGAAGCCAGCACACAGACCGGAGCACCTGAGCCCGCAGTTTTGAGGGGCCCCTGCATTTATTAATTTGTACATGGTGGACTCGGGTTGTCATAGGGAGGCCATGGGGGAGGGGTAAGCACAGTACCAGGGTCCTTACTAGCCTTAATGCAACCATGTCAGCGTAGAGTGAGTAGCATTAGCCAAGTATAGTGATGGAGGCATGAAAAAAGTTGAAAGTAGTGAAGCAGTGAGTGAATGGGCAACAGTGTGAAGCTGGCACAATTGGTAGAAGCAGTCATGGCTAAGGAAGTTGATATAGGGAGTAGAGTGAGCCATCAGTCCTGGGTCACACACAACAGAAGTTATAATGCTTACTACAATAATATAATAATAATAAGAATAATATGAAGTGGTCTAAAAGTTGTGCTGCCTAACTGAAATTAAAAATAATAATAATATTAATAACAATATTAACCAAGAGCTATCTTAATAATTATGGGAGATGAAGACTGTTAACTTCAGAACAACAGAGCTTCTTCTTATTATTACGAAGAGATTAAGTGATCATATCTACCTCATGCAGAAATGGTAATAGCATTAATAGAAATAAAAAATTTAAAATTACTAAGATTCCAGCTAACTATAATAGAGATACAAGACAAGAGTGTTTGATGATGTATTCATCAATGGTTGCTCTCTTATTTTTCAGGTTGGAGCGTTCACGCAGTCTTGCGTCCCAACCACCTGGTCAGTTCCTGCGATCAGATGCAGACAACGATGCGGAGGATGAACATCTGTTGCGGCTGATAGCCGAGCGAGATCTGCTGCTGAAGACGGGAACATATGCGATGAGTGACAGCATCATCGCTAATCTCGAACGAGAGATTCGTGACATCACGAAGCGAAAGGGGTTTGCTCATCTGGCTTCGTCTATTCATTTCGGCACAAACCTTTAAATAGCTTCTACAGGGTGAGCAAAAAAAGACATTAATAAGGTATTTTGCTAATATTTTGACCCAAAGTTTGGTAATTTAAATTACGTTTTACAGGCTTAAAGTTGCCAGTAATCATATTTAATATATTTAGGTATCACAATTAGAATTACTTGAGATGTGATAAATTGCTTTTTGTTGCGTTATATTATTGGATCGTCAAAAAATTGTGGGTGGACTCACTAAAAATGAAAAAACTTTTGTTCTGTTTGAAATTTATTGGTTAAATTTGGCTGTTATACATTAATACGAATCTAAGTCTGTAAGATTTGATGTAAACATTCTTACTTCTGGCCAAAATATTAGCAAAAATCTCAGTGGTTCCTTTTTTGGTCCACCCTGTAGATTTCGTTTGCCTGTTCTCATAAGTACCATGTTATGTGGCTTGTGTGGAAAGCATTATTGCAGTGTGGCGAAAAGCCATCTGGTTCTGCCATTGGCTGTGTGGTAAAACAGAGCTGGCAAAGATTACCGTATCAGCTTTATGGAAAATAAAGTGGTGAAGGTGGTGAGAGATAGCGGAAGTTATTTGATATTGCACGCTTGAAGTAGCTCACAAAAATGTGCTTTGGAGCTGAAGGGAGTGAGCAGCCTCTCTTTTTTATCAATCTGTTCTTTTCCAAATGGAGGAATGTTGGCTTATCTAATCTATCCGGAGAACGTCGACGAGTTACAGTCTGTGACTGATGGAGATTTGTAGGATGGCAGGCGGCTGTTGATAGAGTAGAGTGCGTCTGCACTTGTAATGCAGAGTGTACAGACCGCTTGGTCGTCCTTCACTCAAACAGTTACAGCTGCTCAGTACAAGTGACTAGATTAGATACTGACACTTCATGGATGTATGATGATGACGACGATGACAATGATGATGACGACGATGACGACGACGATAATTAATTATTATTATTGGTGTTGGTGGTGGCGGGATGGTGGTGGTGGTGGTATGTGTAAGAACTGGTTGATTATTAAGCACCTATTTTAAAATGTGCACAATTTAAGAAGAGCGTTTAAAAGATGTGTAAAACAAACGCATTTTGTTACAGTAATTATAATATACAACGAAACAATGATGTTAAGTAGTAATGTAAAACAACCTGACAGTGTTAATTTGTAGTGTACAACCAAATAACGTCAATTTGTATGGTACAATAATGTTTTGTAGTAGAGCATTAACCCAGTAATGTTAAGCAGCTATGTACAAAAACCTGGGTAATGTTAAGTGGTACTCGCAATCGGTCTACAACAACCTGATAATGTTAAGTAAATTGTTTAATAACCTATGAATATTTGTAGACTATCCCGTAACATTAAGTTGTAGCGTGTAATGAGGCTGTGGTTGGATGAGATCATGTGGAACAGCGCTAATGATGATGACTGAATGTTTCTGATGATGATGATGCAGATAATTATTAGAACAAGGTACTTTCTGATTATGATTTCCCATATAGCCGTTGGACTTATGAGGGAGGGGGCGTGAACAATGGTAATTATTGTGAACAATGATAATTACTGCTTTCTTATGTAATTGTCTAAAGCAGATTCTGTGAATGTCTGTTGTGCTGGTTGTTGTAGAGAGCAGACGAGACCTTCTATGTTCAGTGAAAGAACTGGACATTCAATGTACTGACCTCCGTCTTTTCAAACTCTCAGGTCATTTGAAGAGATGCTAGGATGAGCTCTGGTTTTAGACTCTTTTAACACCGTTGTTAGAAATTTTAGGTCAAAACAAAGCTAAACTTGCAAGTAGCGAACAATAGAGCTGCCACAATCGTTTGTAGATAATATATTCTTGTAATGCTAATTTTTACTACAAGTGCTCCTGCCCACCTTCAACTCTCGTATGCAGTATGTCATGAGTCTCCTATCTGGGTCTTTTCTTTGAGCCTCAGTGTAGCTCTGTCCTGGGCTCTCATGCATTCCATTCATTCCATGTTGATATATTCATGGAGTGGAACCAACCAACTATCAGTGTTTCTCGAACTCTTCTGTTACGATATTCCTCAAAACTGACTCTTTCTCATTAGCTTATGATGAACATTTGAATTGCTAACTACTTTCTCCTCATAACTAACCGCACCTCAGATTCGCATTTTCATGGGACTTATGCACATCAAACATTTCCATAATAAATATATTAGCGTTCTCTTTTCACAGCACTAGTCTATCACACACAGTTGAGGTCAAAGATTAACGAGGCTGTGATTAGTAGCGGTGTCTATTCTATGCTGACAACCTCTGATGTGTTTCATACCATGTGCTTATGTATAATTGGCGTTTGTGGATATAATAATGTGAATGTGTGTGACAGTGTATTTGAAGGCAAATACTATTGTAGATCGTGGGAAGTACATTTTGAAAGGAAATACTCCAGTGCTAAAACTGGATCACCACTTTGCCTGGCTTGGTGTAATTTTATTGTCCTGTGTTTTTGTTATGTGCCATTTAGTGCATGTGGCATGTGTTATGTCATTTGTCATGTGTAACATGTAGCGTCGGCATATGATTGTAGTTAAATCAACTTAAATGTAGCGCTTAGGTGATGATGCGGTTGTTGCTACAGATTGAATGTCAACAATTGAACAGAGGAAGACATTAGAGTACATAATATAGACCTACCTAATACTGGTAACAATGTGCGATGGCAATGCGGAAAACTTGTTGCAGAGAGATGTTCCGTGGTTTTGGTTCTTTCTTTCGTGAAGTAAAAGCCAAGACTATAAAACCTGTACACATTAAACTTCACTATCGTAGAGTTCCCTATTTAAATCCAAACATTTGTACACAACCACAGACGGTTAGTAGCATCAACAGTAGAAGCGAACGATTCGGCTGATTACCTATGTTAATCGAGTTCCTGTGTCCAATCGCAACTGAACTTTCCGTTGAGGTTCTGTCTCGAACGGCTGCGTGTTCGACACTGTCTATGGTCGTCAGAAGCAGTCTGTTCAGCGTGTCGATGTTTGCCGTGGTTCTCTGCAACAGTGAATCGAGTGTTTTCATCGTATCCTTGACGGACGAGAGAAGCACGTCACATGTCTTCATCTGCTCTAAGTTTGTGATCTCTGTGACGAGCTCAGCGTCCAATGTCCGTATGTCCTCCGTGACAGAATGCAGAGTCGGCTGTGGCGTTGAACTGATGATATCTTCGCTAGGTGGATCCTTCTCGCTTGTGACGTATGGTCCGAGTGTCGACTCTTGCGTTGATATGTGATCATCGTCACCTGTGGTTTCCGGTTCACTTGGTAAATTGTCCGTTGTTTCATGATCAGAAGTGGTTTGTTGTGTTTTTAACCCATATTCCGTTTCTTCTGCAGTCTCTTCATCGCCGCCACCGCCGCATTCAGTCGATCTGTTTACAAATGCTTCCGTCAGAATCTGGTTGGCTACTGGGGTTGCACACTTCGTACCCTCAAGATTGTCGGCAGCATCATCTGCGATGCTTGTCAGCCACTTTGCGATCCAGTACATGTCACAGTCGCAGTGCCAAGGGTTGGACGATAGATCTATGTATCCTAATCGATTGAAGACAATGCGGAAAGCTCTGCTGAGCGTCCTGATATGGTTTCGACTTAGATTTAACTCCTCAAGTCTTTTGAGACATGCAAAGTGTTCGTATAACAGATTGTCAATATTATTGCCCGATAAATACAGCTTCTTCAATGACACCAGTTCCCCCGAGAAAGGCGGCAAACAGGAAACGTTGTGGCTCGTATTGAGCTTCTTCACTGAGGCTAATTCGCAGAATGGTCCGCGACATTTTTCTTGATTGTGATCCAGCACCGAATCCTGCTGCGAAAAATTGAGTCTATTTCCGTCGAGGTGTATGACTTCGAGTTTCCTGAGACCATGCCAAGCTCGTTCGTTTATTCTCTGTATAGCGTTGTTGGAGAGATCAATTCCAACGATATTTTCAAGTCCCGTAAAATCCTCTTCGTTTAGGGCCGTCAGATTATTTCCGCTGAGGTCCAGCGTCCGGAGTTCGGACAGTCCTTGCCTCGACACGAGTCCGAGATCAGAAATCTGGTTTCTCGAAAGCGTAAGTATTCCCAGATTCCTACACGGGGCGAAAATCCCAGCTGGAACCTGGAACAACCGGTTGTGGTTCAGTTCGAGTATCCGCAAGTTGTCCAGACCCTCAAGGACTCCGACCGGAAGGTCACCAAGTCCGAGGTCCGACAGGATGAGGCGTCTCAGACTGTTCAGTCCCTCGAAGATCCCTGCACGTAGAACGAATCGAAAGTCGTCTTTGGTCGATGCGCGGTGGAACAACTGGAGAATATCCAGTTGTGGAAGCTGGACGAAAGGTCGTTCTGGGAGAACGTCCTGACCGCCGGTGACGTCATATTCGAGCACTTGTAGGACGGGTAGACGTGGAAGCGTGAGGTTGTTGCCCCTCGTCACCCCTCGCGTCGACTCCGTTGAAAGCAGGCGCAGGGCCGTTGAGTTTTCGGGTATCGACCCCACCCCGGTCTCCGTCAGTTCACATGTGTATCCGCTGTAGTATCCAGCCACTGTGTGAGGCCTGCATGAACTGCTGGCGGATATTTCCAATTCAAGAAAGGCGCTTAGAACGGTGGCCACCAATATCCTCCGTACTACCGAAATGCTCATACTAACTGTTCATATAAGCTTACACTGTACAACCGAACGTGGACAGACTAAATTCTACGCTGTGTACAAATACACATCGTAGTCTAGTTATCTACTATCTGACAGCGGGCGTAACCTCTTCGCTTAACCGCCGACGCAACTCTGATTTGTCGGCACTTGGCGGTGGATGCTTCTCATTTCAGGCTCCCTTGTGATTACACGCAGTCGCTGCAGCCGATACTTAAGTCTAAGGCTACTGTGTATAATATAGTGTAACCGCCCAGTCGGAGATTTTTCTTCAGGCTGTTCGTGTCTGTTAGTGAGAAGAGAGGCGGTTCCTCGTCTGCTCTGAACATCCCTTGTTCGGTTTATAATCCGGTAAAAAAGTTCATGTCGACATATCATCATAGGATGAATGTTGATGATAATGACGCTGCAGCGGCAACTGATGCACTGTAGAATTAACGACGCAGCCCACAAACATTAATCTGGTGAAATCCGTGTTGCTCAAAAACTGCCCAGTACTATATAGGACACATAGGCTACCAGTGCAAGCGTCAGCTTGTGTATAAACGAGTGTCGGGGTGTGCAACACTGTGCACTGTACAGGGTCCCGTGAAAAAGACACACACCCAGAGAGAGATGGCAGGAGGGAGAAAGAGATAGAGATAGTCAGAGACAGAGAGAGGGAGAACAGATTCCTCGGGCGTGGACTAAAAGTGTAAATGTTGAGTCACGACTTGTGATTCATTTTGACTTATCTCGGCGTCGGAAGTTGCAAACTCGTGTGTCATTAAAAGCTTCTAATGTGTGAGAAAAGTCGACTCGTGGCGCGTTGTCTGCCATCAGATATGTTTCAGACTTGTGTTTAAAAATTGTGTCGCAGAGTAGACTATAAAATTATACTAAATTTGGAAACTACGTGGGCAGGAGGTGGGCTGCAGCCCTGTTTGGGGAGGGGGTGGGGCTACCACCCAGATTGCATGGTTTTTATACAGTTTATATCTTGTCTGCAAATCGTCTGTGGACTGGGTTAGATCGAGTCACAGCAAGCCTTAAGCGCTCCTCTACCTCCTCCTCTTCATCCTCCTCCTCCTCTACCTCCTCCTCTACCTCCTCCTCTTCCTCCTCCTCTACCTCCTCCTCTTCCTCCTCTACCTCCTCCTCTTCCTCCTCCTCTACCTCCTCCTCCTCCTCCTCTACCTCCTCCTCTTCCTCCTCCTCCTCCTCCTCTACCTCATCCTCTTCCTCCTCCTCTACCTCCTCCTCCTCCTCCTCCTCCTCCTCCTCCTCCTCCTCCTCTGATCTCCTGACTTAGACTTTCGCGTTTGAATACAGGACAACCCCTTTCTGATGCGACGCAGCGCATTTCAATAAGGTGATGGGCGTGAGCTGAACTTTCTGTATAATAGCGCTTGAGAAATGTCGAGATTACGCTGTGGTTGTATGTGTGCGCGAGTGTTCTTTGTCGGTGGCGACTGTGATAATTGATCTCTTCTGCCAGTACTGTTGTCATCAGCGACTTTCGATCGTTGAGAACAATTTAGGCTTATTTAGCAGAGGCTGCATCGCTTTTGTAATCAGTGATAGCGTCGCCAACATACATAGGCCTACTGCGATTTTTTACTGAATATCCTCTTTGCATTTAAATTCTGCAGAATAACTCGATCCGATGGACCCTACTTATATATTGAATTTTATTTATTTATTTAAGTAGGCTGCATGCATTACTCTATATAGTCACACATAGGCCTACAGGATTACATGCCTCAGGCATACATGTATGTTATGTAGCCTATACAGTATACATGCATGCGTGAATAGGCCTATATACATACATACATACATACATATATACATACATACATAAATCCACAGGCCATACATAAGTATAGCGTATACATTCGTATATATTTTCGGAAAGACATACATGTACATGCATAATGTATATATATATATATATGCATTATATAGGCCTACACAGACCCAGACATGAGTGCATACATAGGCCTACATACATATATAAAAATTATATATCATATAGACGCGTGTGCAACTGTACATGTATACACTCTGCAGCTGTGCAGCAGTAAATCAGTCTGAACACCCAATGTATGAGTAGATCATCTGTCATCTATTTTCAACTACTGCAGACGAGAAGTTGAGAACCGCCCACGTAACCTGAACCCACGACCACAAGCATGAAACATCAAGCACAAGCATGAAGCATCTGCAGCAGCTACAACAACAGTTGGTCGCAATCATCTCATTATTTCGCTAGCTTTTTTCTAACAGGATTCGGCGTCGTTTGAGTTGAGTATCAGTGCTGGATTTAATTTTTACAATGTGTGGCCTATTAGTGAGCTTTAAGTGCTCTTCTAATCTTAGCAGCGAGTAAACGCCTATAATTATATACACATGTATATTTATATATGCCCATATAGGACGATGTATACACGATATTTTATAGTTATAATAATTATATATATCTAATTTATATATCGACGGTCCAACAGTGAGTTTGCCTGCAGTGGGGTTTAAAGTGCGACTGCATGAGAATGCATGGTTTGTAGGCCTAGTCTCATCCTACCAGCGTATAGCAATGGAAGTCGTTATCAAACATAGATTATATAGGCCTACTTGTTCTTCGCTCCTCAGCTCACGAAATAGTTCGGAGTCACTTTGAAGATGGCGGAAGGGCATTCCAGATCCAGATAAACTTTTAACTCGTTCGAGAACCAACAGATGTTTGGGGTTCATTCATTCAATCTTTCATTCAATCTTTGGGAGGACTTATGTACTGTACCCCTCCCCAATAGGCTACTCGGAGGCGCTCCCGCCCAGTTCACGTTTTACATATATCAAAATATACACGTGCAGTAGGCTACATACATACATATACATACATACATACATACATACATACATACATACATACAATATATAGATGATAGTATACATACATACTTACTGTATAGGCTACACGCATACATACATTCGTACATAAATATCACGTGTAGCCTATAGGCCTAATAGGCCTACGTGTGTGAAATGACCTGATTGTAGGCTATAATACCCTGCTTTCGAAACAACTCCGCCACTGGTTGTTCTCTGCCAGTGCCAGTCCCAAGCCTGGATAAAGGAGCAGGGCGACACTAATCATCCTTGATATGGCAGTGTCGTTAAACATGTATACAACAAGCCAACCCTTGCTAGTCGGTGCTTCTCAATGAGACTCAATCGGGACACAGTGGATTTACGATGCTGTACCGTCCCTAGGTTATTTGTGACATTTAGACACATAATTATGGGGCTACTGCATGTGGCTGTATACATGTATAGGCCTATGCAATGCATGCTCCTACATTTCTGACTCTTCTCAAGACTTGTTTCTTCTCTTAGGATGTCTACTCGCACTTGAAGGCGCTACCGAGTGGTCACTGCTGTGAACGACGCTATAATTTTATATACAAGTATAAAATTAAATCACATAATATATGGGTTTCTCCCTTTCTCTCAAGTCCTGGAGGCTAGTCAGACTTTTTCAGGAAACGTGACACATTCAGAGGATTCATAGAAATATCTTGGGAACTTTGTTTTGACCCTGACCCTTTGAATGCATCCGCATTAGCGCTGCTTTTTTTTACAACGTCATTGAAATTATCAAGAACCGATAATAAACACCAGGGCAGCCGACAGCTAATTGTTCTCGTCTCCGATACTTTTGTTTATCGTGTAGACCTAAACGCCGCCCACCCAGAATAGGCTACAATAATCGTTTTAATGTCTGCGTAATAATAAGCACGTGCTTTTAACTATCACGTTTCGACGCCCAGCATTGTTTCAGTAGCAAGTTCAACGACGACAATTAGGTGTAGGCCTGTCGTTGTTTAAAACTACGTCACTGCAGCCATGCCTGTTGTCCTGCTGCACTTAAGCAGGGCGTATAAGTCTGAACTCGATCGAGGGTATACCCTATAAACAACGTCGCAGTTGCTCCTTTCTCAATATTGATCAACATCACCTACAGGCCTATAATAATATAATTATATGAAATTGTCAGCACTCGCCGCATACAACCGACATGAAACCTATGTGTCTTTGAGTATTGTTATTGTATTGTTAGTGTATTGTTAGAGAGTATTATGAACTACGCAAAGATTGCGAAAATATCCATCACGTGTTCCTTTATACGAGGAGCTTTTCTTATTCAAGTATAGTCTATCCTATCATCATGTCCTATAGAGTTAGTCGATAGGTGCAAACGACTTTCAGAACTGCACGCCCACTAAATGTGTCTGCTGATCTCTCGCTCGATACTGAAAGCCCACACTCTCCACAAATCATATAATCCTATATCCTCATTCCACCTTCTCCACAAATCCTACAATCCTATATCCTCATTCCACCTTCTCCACAAATCCTATAATCCTGTTATCCCGATTCCACCTTCTCCACAAATCCTATGATCCTATATCCTCATTCCACCTTTCCACAATCCTACCTCGCTCGACATTCCAGCTCCGAACACCATCTGAATCCTGGACCTCGACCTGTCATCGTTTCTGACATTATCTGTCTGCTGATTTTGTTTTGACTGAGCAGTTGTTGATAAGCCGTTTCTCACGACTTGGCTTTCTTTACGCGCAGTAGAAATCTCGAGACGACAATCTTTCAGAGGTAATAAAATTGGTGCGGATACTCAGGAACCAGAGATCCATGATACCATCTCTCTTCTCTGTTTCGCGAAGTTGATTTCAGAAACTAGACCACAGACAACGATCGAACTCAAGATGAACACCGGGAGGCTTGCTATCCAACGGACTGAAACTGGGAGAAGGAAAAATGAGGTTATATCCATCTAAAAGAATTCCTTCGTCAGTCGCAAGCAGAATAATTGAGGACCGTCTCAAAATCTAGGACGCGTTCCACCTCACCATCCAGCGATACGGTCCATGGATTGATCGAGTCCATTGAATGCCAGTTGGTCCCTCGATCCATTGCACCAATCCAACGACGGTGGAGAGGGATGATGGACTGATCATGGATGTCCGGTCTTTTGTGGTGGATGATGGGCTGGAGGTCATTCATTCATTCGTTCCTTGGAAGATGTCCTGCATCTCGGTGGTGGTGGTGGGTGGTGTGGTGGATGAAGGAGAAGTCAGACCTGTGTGTGAGTGTTCCTCAGGTCGACGTATTGCTCGAAGCCGGACACCTGCGTCGGAGCGGTGTATGAGTACTGAAAGTAGGTCAATGCAGGGTCAACAAATGCACGGATAGGTCCTACTAACAGCAGAACAGTGTATGGATGCATGTAGTATGTATGAATACTCGAATAGCTATTAATGAACTCTTAATGTATGTATGTATGTATGTATGTATGTATGTATGTATGTATGTATGTATGTATGTATGTATGTATGTATGTATGTATGTATGTATGTATGTATGTATGTATGTATGTATGTATGTATGTATGTATGTATGTATGTATGTATGTATGTATGTATGTATGTATGTATGTATGTATGTATGTATGTATGTATGTATGTATGTATGTATGTATGTATGTATGTATGTATGTATGTATGTATGTATGTATGTATGTATGTATGTATGTATGTATGTATGTATGTATGTATGTATGTATGTATGTATGTATACTTTTTGCTTCAATCTCAGACCTTTCCTCAATTTACATTTTCAACTTCTGTTCGTGACCTAAGTGTCACTCTTGACTGCCCGCTGACATTCTCAACACATGTAACCAACCTTACGCGCTCCTCTTACTTTCACCTCCGTCGTCTCAGGTCCATTCGCAGATCTGTCTCCCTTTCAACCATGACATCAATAGTCCATGCTTTTGTCTGTTCCAGAATTGATTACTGTAACTCCCTTCTTATTGGTCTTCCAAAGGTCCGCCTATCTCCCATTCAATCTGTCCTTAATGCTGCTGCTCGATTAATTGCGCGCCTTCCTAAATACTCTCATATATCATCGTTCATGATTAACCAACTACACTGGCTTCCTCTCTCTGCCCGCATACAATATAAAGTCCTTTCTCTGGTACTCAATTCCAAACTGGGTCTTGCACCGATGTATCTCAGTGATCTCATTCGTTCTCCTCTATCAGCATCTTCTCATCGACCTCTCCGTTCTCTGGACAGGGCTGACTTGTTTGTTCCACGAGCTAGGACCACTATTGCTCAAACTCGATCCTTCACCATCATTGGGCCCTCCTTGTGGAATTCTCTTCCCTCCACTCTGCGTGGGACTCTACTTTCAGGATCGTTATCTACATATCTCTCTCTTCTTAAGACCTATTTTTTCTCTAGGGGTTATCGCACTGGGAGCGCTACTGAATGGCCTTGGTTGTGAGCGGCGCTATATAAATTACTAATTACATTACATTACATTACATTATGTATGTATGTATGTATGTATGTATGTATGTATGTATGTATGTATGTATGTATGTATGTATGTATGTATGTATGTATGTATGTATGTATGTATGTATGTATGTATGTATGTATGTATGTATGTATGTATGTATGTATGTATGTATGTATGTATGTATGTATGTATGTGTACATACGTATGTGTATATATGTTAGGGTGGCCCTTAACAATGAAAGTCAAAAATAATCTGCTGGCACCCCTCCAATCTATTTCAATTATGAAGAAAATAATTTGTGCAAAAAATCTTTGCAATAGGGCAACATTTAGGGGTGCCCCCCGAGCTCTCAAGTTTCAATAATGCACGAATAAACTTCCAAAATTATAATTGGAATCGCAAACTGAAATTTGCAGTGCTTTAATGCATTCTGTCGGCCTACTAATGTTTGCAATGCATCAACATTTAATATTTAGTACTTACTTACTTATTAAAATTACGTGAGCTCTAAAAGTTTAGTAACTGTACAATTTCAAATATGTGTTTGATTAACATTTGTTGTCTGGTTGAAAAAAGGTGGCAATATTTTATGAAGAGTTGTTTAGTACAAGGAAAGACATTTGATTTTAATCTACTATTGGAAACATAGACCTACATTGTCAGACATAGTAAATACGAAATATTACAAATAATTATTCATAATTAATTATGCAATCGCGAGGGAAAACAAGTGTCTATCTACTTGGCTCTTGTGAGCCTGAAATTCTTGGAGCAAAGTTGCCATCGCATCGTCAAACTTTTGGATACTTCATGCAACTACTCAAAGTTGGCAAGCAGACAGTCCGTTATTCCAGTCAACAGGCTGTAGAAAAAGCCACTCTATTTTTAACCGAGCTGGTATACCTGTAAGAGGTAAAAAGCATTGTATTGACAAGTTGGAGTCGGTGTTCGTGGAATGGAAAGGACTTCAAAAGCATAGACACCGAACAGCTACAACTCACAAGATTAGGGAGGAGAACTAACACTAAACAACACACTGTTAGATTCTCAGGCACCAAACTTTGGAACTCTATTGATCCCAACATTCGCTCCATTACTTCTCTTAATTCATTTAAGTCGACATATAAAAAACATCTGCTTAAATCAACTGATTCTATGTAGACTCTAATTAAGTTATCTACCTAACATGTGACTCACCTATCGATTCTTCCTACTTTTTCATGCTATTATTGTTTGTACCTTATAATGTGGGGACGACCAGATAAGCGTCTGCTTCTTCTCTCCACGAGTCGATTCTTCTCTCTACACTGCTCTATTATCTACTGCTCAATGCACACCTCAAATCCTTCCTGTCTATTTTTCTGTCTCATTATATGTACCAAGATATTATGCATTGTGATAATAGTATGTTTATTCTGAATCGATTCAATAAAATTTGATTTGATTTGATTTGATTTGAACTTTATTGAGACTCTAGATGACCTGTTTGATATTGCCCATGCAGACGCTCTCACAATGAGATCCTTTGGTGGAATCATTGGTGGCCCCACACCGTTCTGATATCTTGGTGTTGGCTCATAGACATTTAGCAACTGCACAGCCACGAGACGATTACATGGAATTTCTCGAGCTCTCAGTTGTCTTTCTTGGAGGTGTTCCTACTCGTGGAATTCGGTTTCGAATACCTGGCGGTATGCACCGGGCACGATGGATGGCAAAAGTAATCTATACCATAAAGATGTGGCTTTTTCGTGCTCAGTTCAAGACTGCTGGAGAAGAACGCAGTATTCGTGATATTGCCATCTTTTCAGTTTTTGTCTACCTGAAAACCTGGATAACTGCGCCAAATGCTGTGGAGGCTCCTCTGAATGACTTCACTCTCATGGCAAACCTTCTCACATATCCACATACTACAATTTCTTCTGCTACAAGCAAGAAGCTAGGGCTTCATCTCTGGTATTTGTCTGAAGAGCTTATTGGGCTTGCTCTTTTTGATTCAAGGGTATCCAATGACTCCAAGTCGTCCAAGAAGCCAATGATTGCTGCTATGGAAGAAGTAGCCCCAGATCATCCGCCTAAACGACCCAGTGTGAAGTCAGATGCATTTCTTGGCATCATCGGTCTGGAACAATTCAGTACAACCAACTCCAAGAAACTGTTCCAGGTGCTTGGTCTGCATGGACTATCTGAGATGATGCTTTCCAAAGATCCTGCTTTTTGGGAAGAGCATGAAGCATTTCGAGAAGCACAAGCAGTACTCAAAGGGTTGGCTGTCGTCAATGATAGAGCTGAACGAGGTGTGGCACTCATCCAGGACATAAATAAAAAGCTAACAAAACATGAGGATCAGCTCCAATTTCTCCTGCAGGTTGTCAGTGAACATCGACGACAGTTCCCTGACTGTACGAAAATAAATCTCGTGTCAAATTAGTGGAAACTGGAAAGCAGTGATTCCTGCATTTTATTGTCCTGTACTTATCATTTACTTCTGTGACCAGCTGAACAGTGAACAATAACTGAATTATAATTGAACAGTAAACACTTGTTTCATTGGCATTGTTGCATCACTAGAGTGTATTTTAGTCATCTCTGTAAAATTCTAAGTGACAGTGTGTTGAATAAAGTTTGGTTGAAATTGTATGATTCAATTGATCAAATTTGTATTAAAGAATAAATTTCGGCGCTCGAGGGGCACCCCTAAATCTTTTGCAATTCCAAAATCCTTTTCAACATAATGTTATTTCTATAATTGGCATGGATTGAAAGGGTGCCAGACAAAATTTTACGATTTTTATTTTTTGGCTGTATGCTAAGGACCACCCTAATATATGTATATATGTATAATTGTATATGTATATGTATGATTGTATGTATGTATGTATGTATGTATGCATACATATAATCAACTCTTTGTGTGTTCGTATTATATGTAAGAACGTTCTGTGTCGGATCCAGGCGCAATTCGTCCATTGCCCTATTTGAGATTTACACAACGTGTTCCTCATTAGCCAATATTTGTTAGAAGGACTAAAAAGGAGGTCGTCAGAAAAATTGTCGGTCTAACTAAATGTGTCGTCAGTATCTCATATGCCCCGCCCCCGTCTTTTTAAACTTTCTGGATCCGTGTCATTGTGTACGTTTGTATAATTATGGACTTTTGGAGCTCCTGTTCATTTCTTCTTTCCCAGTCTTATACTTTGATGTACGGAGTTCAGAGCGTTCGCAGTCAGAGACAGCCAAAATTGTTTATGCAGCTGCAGGCGCTCTAAAGTCTCTTTTACCGAAGCAATTCATCACTATAGGGTCCTTATAATATTCTCCAGATACAGAGTGGTGCTATAATTTGGAAAGCGACTGTAGTTAGTGCGCAGTGTACAGACAACGTGTAAAAGCAAAGATCATAGCGTCGACCTCCTCCTTTATCGAGGCTTGGGACTGGTACTATATGCGTTCGAACAGCATCGGAGTCATCTGCGGTGCAGTGTGAACCAACGTTTTGTTTTTATAAACGAAAGCGCAACTGAACGACTGTCTGTTTTTTCCGTTCTCGTCTAATTATTCGCTTCAACGTTGACATAAATCACTTGTTTAAGATGTCACTGTTTTCTATCAGCGGCTACTTAACTGCTCGTCGTCCAAATGTAAATACAGTCTACGTTCCCATGTCTGCTCTATCCTCCGTTCTTCTTCACATTGTATCGCAGTTGCGTGTTCAGTTGTTTTTTCTCATTGGAATGTTTATTGAGTAGAACGCAGACTTAAACAGAGATGGATGGTGGTGTAGCAAAGCTTACATCGCATTGAATAATTCATTGTCTAACGTCAGACTACATATTTTCAGACTTCTTCATTAGGTAGCAGACAAGCAGAACTGCAGATGTTGGCTACGATCCTCATCGAAAATTCTGCGCTTTCCTACGAGTTCCTCCCTCTCTCTGTCTCGTGTATCTGTCTCAGTCTGCCCGACCATGCACATGTGATGAACATGACATCTCTGCAGACGTTTAAATGGCGGCTCATCACCTTCTTATCTTTTCTTATCTTATCTTATCTTATCTTATCTTATCTTATCTTATCTTATCTTATCTTATCTTATCTTATCTTATCTTATCTTATCTTATGGGGTCGTCCATAAAAGGCACCCACAGAAGGTGACTTATTTCCCGCTTTCCCCGCATTTTCCCTTAGGACCACCCTTCGTTCCTCTGTGCCCTACTCCATTTGCGAACGTCTGCACGTCACAACTAATGAACAAATGTGACAGAGAAATGATGTTTTGATGCAACAGGGTCAACCAGCCAATGGGTACTCCCATATATAATTATATATATAAATGTTTATATACAATACAATATATAATATACCATAATATACATAATATATATTATGGTATTATGCAGTTCATAGACTCTTTAAATGCTAGAAGCATTTTGGCATTATAAAGGACTGATGACGTGAATTGTATGACGAAAGTAGGCCAATCAGGGGCTGCAGAGCAGTCGGCAGTTGACCCGGATGCACTTGTGCTTAGATTCCAATCTGCCTGTCCACAAAGCAGCTTATGATGGTATGATTAGTGTAATATGAGGAATTAAATGAAAAGAGTGAGGTTGCACCGAAATGCGTAAACACCAAATCTAGGTGTGGACGTCCGCACTAGTCATAATCCTCCTTCCATTGTCCGCAGTCGTCCGCGTTCAAATGACCCTCCCTCTCAACTCATTGTGGAAATGATTTATGGATGTCACCTTTGACTGTCATTGACTTCTTGAACTCATGTACGATGAGGCCAACCGTACGTATTGCTTTTCTACAACTCCCCGCCCATCACACCACGCCCCTACACCGACCCACTTCTCACCCTCTCACGATCAAAATAATACGCAGATGAACTTTGATCGACCTTCGTCTCATCTATGTGCTTATGTCTGGAGTATCCTCCTCGTCTAAGCCTTCGCGTTGCATTTCTCCATCCCGGGGTGTTTCTGCATTGAGATCGCCACTGAATAGCCGCTTCATAAATTGCCTATCGAGATACGACATTAATTATTTGTGATTATTTTTTACATACCTTGCTGTCGTCAGCTCGTTATATCATTACTTTAGTCATTATTATTTATTAGGCTACTAGCTGTACCCGGCCACGCGTTGCTGTGGCTGAAAAGACCGTCGAAACCCTCCCTCCCTTCCTCTGCCTCACTCCCTCTCTTCCTCTGTCCCTCCCTACCTCCATTCGCTCCCTCCCTTCCCTCCCTTCAATCCCCTCCCTCACTCTCTCCCTTCCCTCCCTCCCCCTCCAATGAGAATTGGCGGGGTCAACATCCCCCAGTCTTTCTTAGGATGCCATAGTGAACATTCTCATTGCACAACCCAAATCTAATAATTATATCAACGTCTGACACTCCACTTATTTTTCTACAATTTTCATACTGCTCTTCCTTCCTTCTTTAATAAATCCAGTAGTTTTCAGCTCTTTATGAGAATTCATGCTTTCCATGGAAATTAACGTCACCCCTTGGTTCTCCGGGCTTCTTGGAATTGGCACTTCCGATTTACAGGCAGTATCGCTGCTCATAAAAAAGCCACCATGCTGGGTCACGTGGAGGGATACCGACGCAAGGGCAGACCGCGTATTAGTTGGATTGACAACATTCTTTCTTGGTCTCACCTCTCCGGATCTCATCTCCTCGCCGCTGCACGCGATAGACGGCACTGGAGAGCTGTAGTCCATGCATGTGGCCAACCGTCGCGCGGCGACGTCGGCGATTGACATGACATGACATCGCTGCTCATCCACACATACAGTGTTGGCTAATCTGCATTCGCAAAGCCATCGAGCATGTGGCGCCAAAAGCGAATGATGGACGTACTAACACCCTAGCGAATAGATGCGAATACTTGCGCTTTCCTAAATTATTTGTCAGTCTAGTGTTGAATCGATACTACACTTCGTACACGAAATAACATTGAAGACGGTTGGTTAATTATCACTCATCCCCTTAACAAAGATTGCTGTTTCTTAGCCCATCTCCCACTCAACATAATAGCCTACATTTACTTATACATTACACCCAGAACTTTATTTCCCTGCATTGGTCCAACATTCACAGAGCATACATTTCAATCCTCATACATTACACCTTCAGAAGTCGCATCTACATGTCTACATGTAATGTGTTACATACGCGTTCGATACCATCACCACGAAGAGGTGCCACGCGGGTAGGCTTAAATACGTGCTGAATGATGGAGGGTCGAAAAGTATGTGAGGAAGAGATGGTTGGAAATAGAAGGGTTAAAGAAGGACAACTCACTCCACCGTTCTCTCTCTCAGGAGTCGATCCCGTTGACAGACGAGATTTCAGTCGAGAGTTCTCCGTGAAAGTCTTCTAGAAAAGAACAACCAACAACGAACGACGCTCAATAACTTTTTGGGGGCTCCAACCATACGGCGACCACAGATATCTTGGCAGGAGGGCAAAACTGAATATCCTACATAATATCACGGTCAAATTGCATGGAGATGCAAAGCAGTAAACAAAGGACTCGGGGGAATTGTGTTATAGGCCTAACCCTTTTTCTTTTCCTTCCCATCCTCCATCCTGAAATATATTCCCAATCGGATGAAACCTATACCTTAATTTTTAAGCTATTTTAGCTGTAAAGGTGTACTTTACAGTTGCAAAAATTCATTTACACTGTATACTTTCTGTGGAGAACTGAACTGAACGCTAAACACCTGATGTTGCATTTTTCATTAAGGTTTATAAATTAAAATTTCTAAGGTTCCCTCTGAGTAGGTATAGGGCCTATCATTGGTATCGTTAATTCACTTATGCGAAGTAATTTGATAAAAACCAAAATGTATAGTAATTAAAAACAGGTGTCATATTTTTTTTTTGGGGGGGAAGTGCCTCATCTTGCCCCTGTGTGTGCGGGTGTCCGTGTCTTCAACTACGCGCAGAGCCTAGCGGATTCTGGACTGTTATTCCAACAACCTCGCAGGTTCAAATTCCCGGTGGGGTAGAGAAGGCTTCTAGAATTCTGTTTTCTTGCGACCGCCTATGCCCAACCATGGACTGTTGCCAGATCATTGACTACAAATCGTTGGTGGAAAGCTAGGACGGCGAGAGAGAGAGGACATGGCATGATTCTTCTTTTTTGTCCTCTTCTTCCACCTCCTGCGTCTTATTCTCCTCCTCTTCCTCCTTCTTCTCCTATTCCTCTTTCTCTTCCCTCATTTTCTTTGAGAAAGGCTGGAACAAAACATAGAGGAAAGCCATATGGGTTACTCTGTATGTTTACTGGGAATTAATTTGTGATAGTGGCTTCCATGCAATCGCCACCGCTTTGAAAACCATCACCTATAGATCTATATGTATGGCGGGTAAACAGCAACGATAGGAAACCAAGCGATATCGAAGTTTAAACAAAACAAAGTCAGGTAACCAATGTGAAACGACGAATACGCAAAACAGAATCAAAATCCAATTAAGCAAAAACAAATTCAGCAACCTTTGCTTAACGGCGACGAAGATTAAGCAAAGACAAATTCAGCAACCTTTGCTTAACGGCGACGAAGATTAAGCAAAAACAAATTCAGCAACCTTTGCTTAACGGCGACGAAGATTAAGCAGAAACAAAATCAGCTAACGTAATGGCAACAAAAAGTTAGCAAACAAGTCAGTTCGCAAAGCAGAAACAAAGTTAAAGCAAAAACGAAATTTCAACCCAAATGACGAGGAAGAATAAGCAAAACAAAGTTTTAAAGCATTAAAACCAAAATGTGAAAAGTAAGATTCAGCAAAAACAAAATCTCTGAACGAAATGGTAGCGTATGTTAAGCAAAACAAAGTCAGTTGTCAAAACTAAACGATCATGAAGAGTTTATAAGCGAAACAAACTCAATTAGCAAAATATCAATGATGATTAAGCAAAGGAAATTTTAAATCAAAATTATTATGAATAATCAGCACAACAAAATCAAGTAACAAAATTGTTACGAAGATTAAGCAAAACAGAGTCAGTTAAACAAACGGCAAGTAGGCCTACTAAGCAAAACAAAGTCAGCTGTAGTGATAATTTAATGACAACGCAAAATCATCAAAACAAAGTCATTTAGCAAATTGGCGAAGAAGATTTAAGCAAAACATAGTTTTAAACCAAAATTGCCAGAAGATTCAGCAAAACAAAATCACTTGACAAAATCATCAATGTAAGTTAAGCAAAAACAAAGTCAGTTAAAAAAATTAATGGTAACGAAGATTAAACAAAACAAAATCAGTTATGAATCTAACCAAACGGTTAACTATTGCTATAACTTATAGGCCTAACCTAATCCTAAAGAAATCCATTTATGCGGTCGTATTGCATCGTAACTTATAAGCATGTTTATGCATGTGTATATATACTGTAATGCAATTATGTCTAATAATTACTAAGTGTGTGTTCGTATAATTGTGTATAGCCTAAACGTGCATGACTGTATTTGTTTGATTATAATGAAGGTATATAGTTAGGAAGTTTGATCGACAGGTAGTTTCGTTGTTGTTACTTTCTGTCGAAGAATTTGTCGTCGTGATTTGTAGATGAATTCGAGGAGTGACATAACCATTGAAAGCCCCAGTCCACCGATCAGTATGTAGAAGATTCCAGCAACGTTACTCAATGTCAACGCGCTCTGAGATGACCCACCCGCCTACAAGAACAGCAGCAACAACAACACCCATGGCTATTAATAAACCGAGTAATTGTTACAGGATAAAATCTATGCCACAGGGTTGCGAGATAGTCAATGAGGTCGGGGCTTGAATAAAGGGGCATTTAAATTTGGAGTGACAAAACGATATAATTTTGTGCTAGCAATTATTGGGAGGTGGTTGTGTAGGGGTATGTCCTGTGACTTGTGACTGAAGGGCTGCGGGTTCGAATCTACCTCAAGCCACTGCGCAGCGTCCTTAAACAAGTTGCCCCCTCATAATTGTCTTTGAAGAATGCAACGGTAACCCACCTGACTCATCTCATCCATATAGGTGACTTTAAAGCCATGGACCTGCATTCGGGCAGAGAACTCATCATCATCATCATCATCATCATCATCATCATCATCATCATCATCATCCTCATCATCATCATCATCATCATCATCATCATCATCATCATCATCATCATCATCATCATCACCACCACCACCACAATCATCATCATCATCATCATCATCATCATCACCACCACCACCACCTATGAACGTGGGTAAATTAATTAGCTGCATTGTGTAGCGCTTCGTCGGAGGTTCCATATTCCATTTCGCGCCCGAAAGGTTTGGGACTATTGCCTACTAGAGTTTAATTATTACACAGCCAATCACCTGACGACACGATACACAAGGATGGCCAATCAGCGACAACGTTGATATATTAACAACCAATCAGCAAAAT
This sequence comes from Lumbricus terrestris, assembly GCA_949752735.1. Taxonomy (NCBI): domain Eukaryota; kingdom Metazoa; phylum Annelida; class Clitellata; order Crassiclitellata; family Lumbricidae; genus Lumbricus; species Lumbricus terrestris. The sequence continues at coordinate 54,651,944 of OX457044.1, forward strand.
GATCGTCTGCTTTTTGGCGCCATACCTTTATGTCGTCCGGAACACATTCTCCCTTGTCGTACCACCATCGCTTAAATAATTTCTGCAATGTTCCTTTCTCAAGTAGTTGCAGAACAGCCAGCCCGATTGGCTCCCTACACAGGAATCAACGGACAAAACGATGCAACCAATCATTGAAAAGCTAAGTATGAAATCAGCCAATCAGTGAACAGATCTATGTAACCTAAAAACTAAGCACCACTCACAGGAAACTCAACACTGAAAATGCAAATAATTATTCAAGTGAGAATTCCTTAAATTACCCAAACTGAACTCATAATGATAATTATGTCTGTGAGGAATAAAATAGCAGAATTTAAATAAGTCGCAATAATACAATATTTTATTGCTCTGCTTTCAAATTATTCAATTGTGTGTGTGATTTATATAGCCTTACTAATTCCCTTTCGCATTGAGGATTGCGGTCATTGACTTAGGAGCCCCAGCGTAGTGCGTCTCACATCATCATCTTAGGATTAGATGCCAGTAACCGAATCTTGTGCAAACCGGTGCGTTTATCCCCTACCCAGGGCCGGATTTAGGGTGGTGGGGGCCCATGGGCGCCCGTTATGGTGGGCCCTTTTCTGCAGCATATATAGGCCTATGTTGTTTTTGATGCACAGTATCGGACAGGAACAAATCCACACGTATACGACCTAACATGCTACAGACAAACAATGCTAAAAGCAACATTGTTTAAATTGTTGACTTATGGTCAATAACTTTTAAATAGGCCTACATAAATGAAGACAAATTGAAAAGATCATTTGCTGATAGATAAAGTGTCTAAATCATTTCTCAAATGCAAAGTTAAAGGATAAAAGTTAAGCAGCTTCTTGTCCAGTCTTTAAAAATGCAATGAGACAAAGAAAGAAAGTAAAAATAAGTGACATGTGAGACCTCCAAAATAAAGCAGATAGCCTGACTATATACAGTTAAATAGCTCGGTTAGGTCTACAGTTGAGTCTAAATTTGAGTAGGGTCATTAGGGAATTTGCACCCTTTTCTATTGGCAAAGTCATCAATTAGCTGATTAAAATAGAGTTGGCACAGAATATGACTCTATACTCAACACTGCAAGGTATACGCATGGGCGGAGTTTGGTTTCCGTTCTCGGAGGGGGCTAAAGCCTTCTTGGGGGAGGGGGCTAAGCCCGGGAAAGGATACCATTTACATGGTAAAAAAATAATCTGGCTCTTCTTGGGGGGGCTTAGCCCCCCCTAGCCCCTGATAAACTCCGCCCATGGTTATACGTCTCACATGTGTCTCAATAATCTTCATCTTGTAAAACGAGCATTCAGTACTACACTATGTGACCATGAGCTCCAAGTACATTCTTAGCATAATTTGCACATTTGAAAATGAATTTTCAATTAACATCTTTTTCGAGTAGCCTACTTGGCACATGAACTGCTACTAACTTATGCCAAGGCCTGTTCTTCCAATTTCGTCTTTAAGCATTTTGACAAGATAAGAGAACTGCTCGTTGCCAAGGCTTTCATCGAGGTCGTCACCACAACTGCTACAAGCTTTTTCGCAGAGCTGAGGAGTTCTCCATCACTAATATTTCACTATAGGCCTACATAATTCAAGATTAGATAGAAAACAAACCAAACCTTGAGCAGAGCAACAGCTTCTAGTCCGCTATGCCTATTATACAGTGCCCTCATGCCGATTTACAATTCGGTTCATGACTGTCGGTTGAAATCATTTAGACTCTTCAAATTATATTAAATAATAGTCTACTGATTTGCAAACTTCATCTGTGACCTTATAAACCATGCATATTATGAAGGTAGAGTCTATATAAGACTGGGGTCTAAAAGATACTGACAGACAGCACAGCATTGACAGTAAACATGTCGCCGTCCACTGCTACAGATGTTGGCATTGGGTCACTCAAGGTCACTGGAGTGCTACAGTGTAAGACAGAATATACCCCACTGTCTGCAGCAACCTGATACACGTGGGAGGGTTGGAGATCTGTTCGTTGTCTGCTGGGTATACGACTAGTCCAGAGAACACCTCTGACATGCACTGACAGTATATGTCTACACCAACGGGCTGTCATAGCTTGAGTCAAAAGAAGTATAATCTGTCAACAGCAGGTGTTGAGGATGCCATGCTTAAAGCCCTACTGCCATGGTGACTGGTGAGCAATATCAACGAGTACAGATAATGGTCAATTCAAACCCACTTACTGATTAGGTCAAAGATCCTGTGGCAATTAATACACTTATGGTTCATTCCTTAATCTTAAAAAATAAAACTTCAACTGGTGGGGGCCCCTAAGTGGTGGGGGCCCATGGGCTGGAGCCCGTGTAGCCCATGCCTAAATCCGGCCCTGCCCCTACCTCAGATCTGATCCGATGGGAGTGGCTATTCCGTATCCTTTCGAGTCGAGGTCACCTCCGACCTTCATCGTGTTGCAGTTCTTGCGCTGGTTGTAGTAGTCGTTCATTGTCGATTCGAGGAGGAAGGCGTACTTTCCCTTCGAGTCGGTCACCTTCTTCACTCCATCGGCTGTTGTCTTTACGAAGACACTCGGATTGCTGCTCATGAAGTCCCACATGCGCTCGTACGTTGGGATTTTAGAGTTCTGCAAAATGACGGTGTCACAAAATGGCGGATTTACAAAATGGCGGATTTACAAAATGGCGGATTCACAATATGGCGGATTTAGAAAATGACGGATTCATAAAATGACGGATTAACAAAATGGCGGATTATCAAAATGGCGGATTCACAAAATTGCTGATTCACAAAATGGCTTATTGCAAAATGACCGGGTATCAAATGTTAGATTCACAGTATCGCCGATTCGCAAAAATGCTGGATGCGCAAAATAAAGGATTCGTAAAAATAGAGAAGTCGTAGAATATGGAATTCACAAAATGGGTAATTTACTAAATGGAGGATTCACAAAATGACGGATTCACAAAATGGCAGATTTGCATAATTGCGCATTCGTAAAATTCTGGATTCGCAAAGTAGAGAATTCACAAAATAAGGAATTCACAAAATGAGTGATAGGCTACACAAAATGGCCCAGTCGCAAACGAATAAAAAAAGCTCGGGATTCACAAAATAGAGAATGGATTTACAAAATGGCCATTTGCAATATTCATTCACAAGCTAGGTAATTCGCAAAATTTCCACTTCGCAAAACAGTTGATTCACAAAGTAGGGATTCACAGAAAATGGACCTAATGGTCGATTAGAAAAAAAATGATGGAAACCTTTTGCTGTCTATTGACGCAGTGCTGAAAGTGATCAGCAGTGTAAACCAGGTCTTTCATAAAATGGGAACAATTTAAAATCTTTAGGCTAACTGCAGCATATTGTACTTGTCTAGCTATTTTTTACTTAGACTATAAGCAGTGAATAAGCTCCTTTCCGCGACTTCGCTGTTTTGGCGGTTGGAAAATATCAACTTAACGATTACTTATTACTTCTATACCTATACTTAAAGCCTTCAAGTAGGCCTACAACGCTTCTCCTATCGACAGAAGCCTCACAACATAACCTCGAGAAAAACTTCTGAATCCTCCAAGCGATGACAAACATCGGTTGAGTCGCTTCTGAAATGTCAATCTAGCTTTCCAGTCTTAAGTCTGTGACTGAAAACGTCGGCTAAGAGATAAAAAATAACGAGGACTGAGAACAGAAAGATCATTCGGTCAGAAAAACATTAAACTGGGTTGGGACTTGGGAGGACAAGGACAGAGGAACTATGGGGACACTTTATGCATGCTGATCTCAAGATGAATACCTGTAATTATCGATTTGTTGTGAAACGTCCATGTTTCAATGGGCGTGGTTTGCTTGACCTGAGATCGACCAATCACGGCTAAGCTGTTTGGTTGCGACCCAGTTTTCGTAGCGTGTGTGAGTAATCTATCCAATAAACTTTTGCACACTGGTCCTTAATTAGGACACGAGCCATGGCAACCAATTGAAATATTTTAAGACGAGCCAACCAAGAAACTGGACCATTTTGAGCCACCAATGACGTTTATTTTTGACTGTATGACAGTTTCCGGTTGGTCCCGCCAAGATCACGTGATCGTTGTAGCGTTTGCTCTTTATGACCTTACACTCAGACGACGTGACAATGAAATAACGTCACAGTGCGATGCATTGTGGGAATATTGGGATTTTACGTTCGAGGGTGAAATCAACTTTCGGAGAATGCATAAACGGAATTGGAAATGAGATTGAATTTAGATAGAAATGGTTTATTTCGATGTGAGATGACAGAAGAAATTGAAGCGATTTAAATAGATTGCACAACCGAGATTGAAAGAACACGCGAATTTCAATAAAAAAAGGTAACGTTGGTCAGTGCAGCAATTCGTTTGAAGAAGAAATTGCTAGGCTACACCAATTTTATGTAGAGCAATTTGGTGAAATCTGATTGGAAGGAAACGAAGTTTACCAAAATTAGCTATGATAAAATTAAATCAAATTGAAACTGAAACAAGATTGAGAATCAAATCTGGATTGATTTTTCTTTAATGAAATAGAGATTGAAACAAAATTAAATTCGATCAGTCAAAGGTCATGAGAAGATCAAAATTGGATCAACTCGGATCAAAATTTAGGTCGACATTGCCGCAGATTTAATCTAAAATGCTATGTTAACATATTATGTTATGCTTATGATATGCAAGGTCATGTTAGGTCTTATTATGTTATAATGTCATGCTATGCAGTTATATGTCATTATTATGTTATGCCATAATTTTATGCTATGTCATGCAATGTCATCTCAGTCATTTCATGTCGCCTCATTTCAACTTCTTGTCATGCTATGTCACGTTTTGCTACATGTTACGACTATGCCACGTCATGCTATGCTACGACTATGCCACCTCATGCTATGTCACGTCATGCTATGCTACGACTATGCCGCCTCATGCTATGTCACGTCATGCTATGCAATGTCATGTTATGCCGCGTCATGCTATGGTTTGCCATCTTACGTTATATTATACTATGTTATGCCAATGATAGATCAGGACAAACTTATAATGCTGATGGTGGTGGATAGACGATACTAGAATCATATCGCTGACCTGGAAGAAGTCCTTTGACGATCCTGCATCCAGCGTTCCATACATGATCTCGCTCTGCTTGGCAAGGTCATCAACGTTCTGGATCGGGGTCAGCATCCTTTCGACGGTGAGGAAAGCGGCGAGGTTGGCCGTGTATGACGAGATGATGATGAGGGTGAAGAACCACCACGCACTGCCTACCACACGGCCAGACAGCGACCTGTGTTGCAGAAAGGAGAACAGGTTAAGACAGACAGACAGACAGACAGACATAGTGAGACAGAGAATAAGCCAGAGGGAGTCATTCCGGTAACCCGTTCGAACCACATAAAGAGAGAGAGAGAGAGACAGACAGCCGGACACAGGATAGACAGGGTTACAGAGACAGATGTTGAGATAGAGACAGACATAGCAGGACAGACAGATAGAGTCAGTCATAAACAGACAGAACGAGAGAGTGACCCTGCCACCAGCACCCATGCACTTACCCCTCCCCACCCTCACTCCACCCACCCTTCCCTCTCCCTCACCACCCTCAACCCCACCCCAACGACCGACCTTGGCGAGATGTCGCATCCCTGTCTCATGAACGCCCCGAGTGAGAACCAGAGACTGTTGAGCATCGTGAAGTCGTTGGTGAAGCTCGGTCCCGTCTCCCTGTCCTCGATCTGCCACTCGTACGGACTGAATCGAGAGACGAGGAAGAGGACGAAGCTGACTCCGAGGTAGGAGATGATGATGCACATCCAGATGTCGCTTGACAACGGATCCATGAAGGAGAAGACTCCTGGCTTCTGCTTCTCTGGTTTCTTGATCATGATGCTGATTCCGAGGTTCATGAACGGCTTCGAGAAGTCGATGACGCGTTCACGGATCGAGGTGATGGTCAGAGGAGCTATGACTGCATCAGACTCCTGCGTTTAACATCATCATTTGCAGCATCAGCATCATCATAACAATAATGATCATTCAGTATAATAATAGAATGATAATTAACCGTCATCACCACCTTCAACCTGATCATCACATTATCATCATCGTCACAATAATCCTCCTCCTCCTCCTCCACCTCCTCCTTCTCCCCCTTCTCCTCCTCCTTCTCCTTCTCCTCCTCCTTCTCCTCCACCTCCTCGTCCTCCTCCTCCTTCTCCTCCTCCTTCTCCTCCTCCTTCTCCTTCTCCTCCTTCTCCTCTACCTCCTCGTCCTCCTCCTCCTCCTTCTCCTCCTCCTCCTTCTCCCCCTTCTCCTCCTCCACCTCCTCCACCTCCTACTCCTTCTCCTCCTTCTCTTTCTCCTCCTCGTCCTCCTCCTCCTTCTCCTCCTCCTTCTCCTCCTCCTTCTCCTTCTCCTCCTCCTCCTTCTCCTCCACCTCCTCGTCCTCCTCCTCCTCCTTCTCCTCCTCCTTCTCCCCCTTCTCCTCCTCCACCTCCTCGTCCTCATCCTCCTCCTTCTCCTCCTCCTCCTTCTCCCCCTTCTCCTCCTCCACCTCCTCCTTCTCCTCCTCCTTCTCCTTCTCCTCCTCCTCCTTCTCCTCCACCTCCTCCTTCTCCTCCTCCTTCTCCTTCTCCTCCTCCTCCTTCTCCTCCTTCTCTTTCTCCTCCTCGTCCTCCTCCTCCTTCTCCTCCTTCTCCTCCTCCTTCTCCTCCACCTCCTCCTCCTCCTTCTCCTCCTTCTCCTCCACCTCCTCCTTCTCCTCCTTCTCCTTCTCCTCCTAGTCCTCGTCCTCCTCCTTCTCCTCCTCCTCCTTCTCCTCCTTCTCCTCCACCTCCTCCTCCTCCTTCTCCCCTTCTCCCCCTTCTCCTCGTCCTCCTCCTTCTCCTCCTTCTCCTCCTTCTCCTCCTTCTCCTCCTTCTCCTCCTCCTCCTTCTCCTCCTTCTCCTCCACCTCCTCCTCCTCCTTCTCCTCCTTCTCCTCCTTCTCCTCCTTCTCCTCCTCCTCCTCCTCCTTCTCCTCCACCTCCTCCTCCTCCTCCTTCTCCCCCTTCTCCCCTTCTCCTCGTCCTCCTCCTCCTTCTCCTCCTTCTCCTCCTTCTCCTCCTTCTCCTCCTCCTCCTTCTCCTCCTTCTCCTCCACCTCCTCCTCCTCCTTCTCCCCCTTCTCCCCCTTCTCCTCGTCCTCCTCCTCCTTCTCCTCCTTCTCCTCCTCCTCCTCCTCCTCATCATCATCACAACAATAATTATCATTCAATTGATTGATCGTCAACACCACCTTCACCAAGATTATCACATCATCAACATCGTCACAATTATCCCATTCCTCCTCCTCCTCTTCATCCTCATCATCATCTTCATCCTCAACATCATCACGTATACATATACGAAATGATGTGAAGGAACTGACGTGTCTGGTGAGTTCTCCCACCATCCCATTCCACGTTCCAATGCTCGTCTTTGCTCCGTACATCCCGTCGGCAACCAGCTTCAGCTCGTACTGGAATCCGACGATCCGCGCGACCTCCTGCGCCAGATCGGCGCAGTAGCCTTCGTAGCGGTCGTTTCCGGTCAGCTTGACGTCTTCGTCCGTCTTCCGTTTGTGGTCGAGAAATGGAACGGACTGTGTGAGAGCACACACACAGCACACGAGAGTTAAATAAGTAAGTAAGTAAGTAAGTAAGAATATTCCTTATTATACCACCAGCAAACGCACAGTAATTTACAGAAGAAATAAAAACATTATTTTATGCAAAGCTATATAAAGTAAGCAAGTAAGTTAGTCATGAGTTGTTCATGCCACGAGTTCTTGGCACGATTTGTTCATGGATTGAGTTGTTCATGACAATAGCTATTCATGGGTTATACATCGTTCGTGCTATGTTCTTGCCATGTGCTGTTGACGTCATGAAACGGATATCTGACCCATCCCACGAACTCACCAAATCCTGACCTCTTCATATCTCTTCCCCCCCCATGCAAGTCTTTCACTCGGAACGGACGCAAGCACTGCTACTCCTTCACAAATAATATCTTCATTCCTCCACTCCCCCCCATACCTCTCACGACATCTCAAAGTCTGTACGAACCTCACGCCGTCTTCGTTCTGCTGACCGCGTTGATCTATCTGCAACTCGGTCACGAACCTCATTAACCCAGCATCGGGCTTTTGCTATTGTGGGTCCATCAATGTGGAATGACATTCCCTCTTAAAGTCGTGGCAGGATTCTGGATGGGAATTCACCTGCATCTTTTCGCTACTTGAAGACCTTTTTCTTTTCATGTCACGCTGAGAGCGCTTCTGCATAGCTGTGCTGTGAGAAGCGCTTTATAAGTTAATCTTAGATTAACTAACTGACTAACTGCCTCACTGACCACACGTACCTTGACCCTCTGCATACATCGTCTTTGTTCTGATTGAACGCTTGTGAATAAGATGATTCCCGCGAATTCGCCTTTTCTCTTCCTCCAACCCTCCGTACTCTTTGTAAAATTCCTTCTCAGGCTTTCCTCTCTCTCATCTTAAGAGAGTTTTACTTGGCCGCGCTGAGATTGGGAGCGCCTCTGAGTAGCCCTCTTGAGAAGGCGTTATATAAATGCATCTAATGAATGAATTAATACTGTTACAAGGGCGCCTCACAAACGGCTGACTGCGGGGTAGGCCTTAGCAAACAGATAAGATTAAAGATTTGAATTGAAAGAGTCCACTGAGGTGGCCAATCTAATGTCCGGTGGAAGACTGTTCCAAGATTACAGCCTGTTACACCAGACTAGATTATGAAAAATGATCAGTGATTAGTGTATTCTTATACAGCTGCATTCCACCTACCAATATGGTCGTAATGATCCGTGTCTTGTTGAAAGCCTTGTCCTTAATCTCTTCGTCCTTGTCCTTTGCATCTGTCCGACTTTCGTCCGTTATGACGAGACCACGTGACGAATCCCAGTAACCAATCTGGAAGTCAACGTGAGAGCCACATTAGCAATCCACGCTATTACAGTCTATAATAGTGCCTAGCAAATGTAGACATCATCATCATAAGCAGCAGCATCATTATTATCAGAATCATCATCATCATCATCATCATCATCATCATCATCATCATCATCATCATCATCATCATCATCATCATCATGTTTTATTTTCAACACTATCGTCATCATTATTAATATCATGATTATAATCACCATCATCATCAGCAACGACATCATCCAACTTCATCTTCATACTCGATATAATTGCGCTGCATAAATGATCCCACCGCTGTAGCGCGCGCTTCTTACACTGCTGACGCATGCGTGACCTACATACATATGTAAATAGAGGTCAGAGGTCACCTGCTTCGGGTCAGTCTCAAGGGTGAGTTCGTGAACCCCGAACCGGAAGTCCTTTCGAAAGCCTCGTTCGTCGAAGGCGATCGGTCCAGTCAGACCGTGGAAGCGGACCTAGGGAGGAAGGAAAGAGGAGCAAAATTAGCGAAATGAGCAAAATTAGCAACATTTAGACGTTAGCAGAACGACTTGTTGTGTGACCAAAAAATCACAACGTGTGCTCGAAAAGCCACTGTGGCGCGTCTCAAATCAATGCAAAAATTAATGTGGTCAAAGAATTTGAAGTTTTGTGAAACGGCAGACACTAAGCTCATACAGATACTTGTTCAAATCAACCAATTGAGAGAGCAATCTCTATGGCAGACATGCAGAAGACAGTTTGATGTAAACTTCAACCTTCAGGCTACCAAAGTTTTTTAGCGACATCGACTTCCAGTGGGGGTTATGGTTTCCACTCTGTCCTGGATGTTTTGTAGGCTGCAACCGGTGAAGGATGTGCTTATAAGGTCAACACGCGGCTGCATGTGGTGATCCGAACCCGTCACCTTCCGACTCCAAGGCACCGAACGTAAACCCATACACATTACACAACTGACGACGCAACGCTGTAATGCGGTTGACTTTGGAAGCCATTTCGCCGATCACAAAACAGATGAATATTGAACAGGCCTTTCTGACTTTTGATTTTCTAGTGAGGCTACTGCTGTTGATGATGATGATGATGATGATGATGATGATGATGATGATGATGATGATGATGATGATGATGATGATGATGATGATGATGATGATGATGATGATGATGATGATGATGATGATGATGATGATGATGATGATGATGATGATGATGATGATGATGATGATGATGATGATGATGATGATGATGATGATGATGATGATGATGATGATGATGATGATGATGATGATGATGATGATGATGATGATGATGATGATGATGATGATGATGATGATGATGATGATGATGATGATGATGATGATGATGATGATGATGATGATGATGATGATGATGATGATGATGATGATGATGATGATGATGATGATGATGATGATGATGATGATGATGATGATGATGATGATGATGATGATGATGATGATGATGATGATGATGATGATGATGATGATGATGATGATGATGATGATGATGATGATGATGATGATGATGATGATGATGATGATGATGATGATGATGATGATGATGATGATGATGATGATGATGATGATGATGATGATGATGATGATGATGATGATGATGATGATGATGATGATGATGATGATGATGATGATGATGATGATGATGATGGTGATGATGGTGATGGTGATGGTGATGGTGATGATGGTGATGGTCATCATCATCATCATCATCACCACCATCACGGTGGTGATGATGATGATGATGATGATGATGATGGTGATGGTGATGGTGATGATGATGATGATGATGATGATGATGATGATGATGATGATGATGATGATGATGATGATGATGATGATGATGATGATGATGATGATGATGATGATGATGATGATGACGACGACGACGACGACGGCGGCGATGATGATGATGATAATAGTAGTAGTAATAATAATAATAATATTTTGAATTCCCGAGGGATCTGAGGAACCTCGGATTAACAAAAATAATAACTAAAAACACAGAGATTTTTTATGTTCATAAGGCAGGTCGTGAGTAAATTTGGCAGCATGTCAATTGTCAAATGACCCGCCGTGACCTAAGGTAAGACGGCCGCTGCAAACTGTAAACTTATACGCAGACAGAGTGAACAGTGGTCATTTTGAGAACGTAGAGCTCCCTCTGCGCATGAGCCAACTTCCGTGCAACGCTGGCAATGCTATTCCGATGTCAAAGCTTCCACA
>OX457044.1:54673196-54675696 GCA_949752735.1 Lumbricus terrestris
TGGTTCTGTGTGGTTCTGTGTGGTTCTTTGGTTCTGTGTGGTTCTGTGGTTCTGTATGGTTCTGTGTGGTTCTGTGTGGTTCTGTGTGGCTCTGTGTGGTTCTGTGTGGTTCTGTGGCTGTTGTGGTTGTGTGTGGTGACTGTTGGCTGTTGAATGACTGAAGTGTTGTTTGAACAGCTTCGCAAACACGAGACGGATATGAAATGACTCGCTCATGTACGAGAAAGATCAGACATCCCGCAAGAGGGAGGGAGGGAGGGAGGGAGGGAGGGAGGGAGGGAGGGAGGGAGGGAGGGAGGGATAGGTAGGTGGGTAGGTGGGTGGGTGGGTGGATGGGTGGATCGATGAGTGGGTGTGTGTGGGTGGATATTTACATCAGGTAGCTTTGAGATAATCAAACATTGTCGGTCGCAGATGAAGCAAACATACTGACCACGATTAATGTTGCAGCATGACCTTCAGTATTATTGCAGAGCAAAGAGTTTGGGACGTGAATGCTTTCCGCAGGAGTCTCTGAAAGGATTGACTGGTGGCCTTGAGGAAATCACGGGACACTGGTGAGCGTGTTATGTGGTGTTGTGGTGGAGCCCGAAAGACCGGTCTATGGTCATTCGGAAAGCCTTTGTCACGGTCCTCAGATGTAGGAAGGGCGAAGGTCGTCTAAAGTCAACGAAGAATTATGAAGAAAGGTTAATAATTGAAACGTTGTTTTGAACAGTTGTTATAAAACTAGATCAAATAAGAATATTTCAAACTGGTGAATTCATGTTTCGCTATAAGCATGGCCTATTACCTCAAACTTTTGCCAACTATTTTAACACCGGTTCGGCCATTCACTCTTACAGCACTAGAACAGCGTCTAACTATAGACCGGCATTTGCTCACACCAACACCCGCAAGTTTTCAATTAAGATAGCTGGTCCAACTGTTTGGAACAATCTTCCTATCGATATTCATGGTGCACCTAATCTCCTCTTTAAAAAACATTTGCGTGCCCACCTTCTCACTTTAAACGAATAGCTGTTGGCTATATTCTGTTTTTTTACCTAAAATATCCTTACACTAGACAATATATAGGCTACGTATAATTTCATTTTGAACTTAGATGACTCCCGCTGCTTATGTTACCAATTTCCACCTATATTTATAATGGTACATAGGTGGCCCTGCTAGCGGGACTTTGGTCCCTTTAGGACTTCCCTTTGTATCCCTACCTAGTACTGATTTGAAATTGTATCATGTTATGTTTTTCATGGGAGCAATAAAAAACCTATGTTATGTTATGTTATCATTCAAAATGATTGCTTGAAACCTTGATTCATTCCGAATATCATATCTGGCAAACCACGACTTCGGAAGTGTTTATTATTGTCGCGTCAGGGTATTGGAAATTATTCGGCAAGTCGAAAAATCAAAAACGTTTTAAGATATTGAAAATTCCAAGGATTTAGGGAAGTCATAAGACTGGTCAAGAGACTTAAATAGGCAGTATAGGCTACATGTCACATGACTTATGGTGACGTCACCAATGGTTCAGATTCAATTTCTTAGTTTTATTTTGTGTATTATTATAATTCATAGTGATTTAGCGGAAAATTTGTTAAACACGAAGAGTGCAAGTTAAAAATAGGTTTCAATTTTTCAGGGAAATTGCTCCTCTTGATCCCGTGAGCGGACGACATGCATGCCTATCAGAACCTATCTAAAAAGAGACTAAAACAGACACGTAGGGAATTAGTCCATGCAGGAAAGCGGAACTTTTAGTTTTCAGATTATAAAGACATTGAAGGGTTCTTCAAATACCATGTAGGGGAGAGTTGCCTAGAATGGACCGTTGCCTTAATTGGACCGCAGCCATTTAACACCCTAGACGCATTTTTTGCTTCGTTTGCAAATGTTGTATTCGTGCGCGATTGAATATTGATTGTACCGCCGCAATCAGTTTTACGGAATTCTAAACATTTATTTAGTTGCGGTAAAAACTATATTTCACGTAGTTTTGATCTAATTTTTGCCCTACCTGACAATGAGTGTAGGCAATTTAGGCAAGCTTTCAAAATTGCAGTCACGTTTGTTTTAATCATAGCCAGGTTTCATGTTTAAGCAACAATACTCGATTTAGCGCTGAGACTGACACCTGTTAAACTATGACAGTGTGAGTAGAAGTAGTCCGTGTTGCCTGAAATGGACCACATTAAGTCTCCTTAATTGGACCGATAATTTGGGTGCGGTCCATTTAAGGACACCAGTAATTGTAATTGTAATTGTAATTGAACATTTGTATAGTACTTGCAATGTTATTGGGTACCGTCCATTTAAGGATACTGGTACTTGCAATGTCCTGTTGTGATTCTTTAACCAATTACAATACCCTCTTTTGGCATAAGTTTTACGGAACAACAGTCGACAGTGTGGCATGGGATTTGGCGATGCTTCTGACAAGCATAGAACGAATAATTTCAAAATATACAATAAATGTCAGTTGTAGGCTTAATAGTTT
>OX457044.1:54680696-54710696 GCA_949752735.1 Lumbricus terrestris
TGTTTTATCACTAAATAGACGACTTCTAATTTTATGCACAAGTCTTACGCATGAACTGTGAAGCAATACTGGCAGAACCTCTCAAACCCGTAGAACCCGACAAAGATAGGCCTATTGATTGCACCAATCCCCCAGCCCACGCATATATGGTTTATGACGAATTCAGAAGTGCATATTCATATTTAAAACTCAAAAGACTTGGCACGGTTTATAAAGAGGGGAAAAGGAGACAATGCGAAACACTGCTACAGGATTTGAATATCTCGCTGAATATTATTACTGTGTAGACGACGCACGCAACACATGTTATTATATCCATCGAATAGTTATGTGCATCTAGGGAAACGCCGCCACCGCAGCCGCCGTCTGGAGCGCCACTGTGCGCCGCAATCGTCAAACTGCTCATTAAAACAGGCGACAACTCTCATCAGTTTGACGTAACATTGGACTTGGTCGGCTTATGCGAACAACTTCTTCGTCGTGAGTCTAAGCTTATAAGCTGATCAGCAAAGGCAGAAAAAATCCACTTAAAAACAGGGTTTTCGCTTAGTTGACATGGATTGAAGAGCATGCAGAGAATGTCAATTTCTTCGTGTATTGTTTGTATAGATTTTGCTGGATAATTGCAACCTACGCTTTTCTATATTAAAATCATGTCATCAAGAATGAATATTTTGTGCATAAGAAGAGTAGATTTTTTGTACATGAAAAAGAAATATCTTGTACAAGAAGATTTAAGAATTTTTACATAAAGAGCAGATATTTTGTACATGAACTACTGCTGCTTCAATCCTTGCTCGTTCTTTTGTTACCACCAGACTTGACTACTGCTGCTCTCTCTATGCTGGCCTACCAATTGCCAGTCTGAGTTGCCTTGATCGCGTCCTGCGCTCTGCAGCCCGCCTTATTGGCCGCATACCCAAATTCAGCCTCATCTCCAGCTATATGCGTGACGTTCTCCACTGGCGTCCATGCACTCAAGCAGCGAATTGAATATAGGATTTCTACTCTAGTCTGGCGCTGCTTGCTAGACCTTGCTCCTGCGTACCTCTGTGAGCTCTGTAGCTCTATTCTTAGTTCTCACCATTTCCGCTCCCTTCGTTCGACTGAGCAAAGCCTGCTCTCATGCAGTCCCTTCTGGCTATTATGTATATATATTATATATATTATATATGTGCATTATATATTATATATATATACCTATTATATATAGGTCTATACATCGGCTTCCGTTATATTAAATTTTGTCCACATAATATAACAGCCCTGAAAATCATATCACGTCTGCCGATGAAAACGATTATACTACACGACTCGCTTTAATAATAATCTATACAGAGGCAACCAGTATATATACACTGGTGCTACGCGACCAGGCATTGGAGATTCACCGATATATTATCGGTCCCTCTTCCCCCTATTCACCTCTTCCCCTCTTCCCCTCTTTCCATATTCCCATCTTCCCCTATTCCCCTCTTCCCTACTGCTTCCATTCCACAGCCGGGGCTGCATTATCATCGGGCATCCGTCGGAACTGGAATGGGAAGGTCAGTACATCTGGCAAGGCCACAGTTATCAAGATGGAGGTGGAGAGGAAGCGGTGTGGATGGTGGAGTTATAGAGTGGGATAATCGCATCGCTAAACACTGTCCTGGGATGCTGTTAATGCAATGCTGCTGCTGCAGCCG
Organism: Lumbricus terrestris; assembly: GCA_949752735.1. Classification (NCBI taxonomy): domain Eukaryota; kingdom Metazoa; phylum Annelida; class Clitellata; order Crassiclitellata; family Lumbricidae; genus Lumbricus; species Lumbricus terrestris. The sequence goes on from OX457044.1 coordinate 54,682,385, forward strand.
TGCGTGAAACTCCACTGCCACACACAATGCCACACACAATGCACAACAATGATATAGAAGACAATCGAAGACAATAGTATTGTTATAATGCGGCGATTATTGATGAGCGTTTATTCCGTCAGTGTTTGCTATGACTTGCATTCTTTCTATTATTATGATTGTGGTCGATATTCATTCGCATATAATATTATTATGAAGGTCAAAGTTTCTGAATGTAGGTTACATGTACCACTCAAGGCTAGCACGTTGAAATGCCGTATTATAGACCTAGTCGCAATACGTTGAAACATCATCATCGTCATCATCATCATCATCATCATCATCATCATCATCATCATCATCATCATCATCATCATCATCATCATCGTCGTCATCATCATCATCATCATCATTGTCGTCGTCGTCGTCGTCATCATCATCGTCGTCGTCGTCGACGTCGTCGTCATCGTCACCACCATCACTGTTAGTGTTATTGCTATTATTGTTATTATTATTATTATTATTTCAATTAATTGCAACCCTTAAATTACGTCATAATTACGTCATTAATGTCCTTGACCAGAGTTCCATGGTAAAATAATTATTGTATCTTAAATGACGTCACATGCCTATTTTTTAAAATGACGTCACAATCGTTCAATGCTTTCACCTTCCAATCCATCAGATTATCAGAAGAATATCTGCAGAGAAAAAGACGTTTATCTCTAAAAGGTCGATTAATTGGCAAGCCGTACAACATTCGCAAACTGGCGGAGAAAAATGGTAAAAATATATTGGCGGGTATCATGAAGGAGCATAATTATAGTTTCCGAGACCGACGTGTCGGTTAGGTTCAGGTTGGACGTCGTGAGGGTCGATTAGGGGCGTAATTGCAGAACACGGGACGCTAGTTTTTCTAGTTTTTAGCTTTTTCAGCGGATTTTAGCGTTATATTTGTTATCCTTAGTGATGATCTCTGTCACGCTGTGATTGGTTGAATAAAAATAAATATGGATGATTTATGAATGGATACCCGTTATAGATAGATACGCGTTATTTATGTCGTTGATAGTAGAAGTTAAAATGAATATATTCCATATAAACGAAGTTTGTAGAGACAAATTAGTCTCTTTGGAGTATTTACAGGCTCATTAAATACTTCATAGTCATGTTTATTGCGAAACATGTCGAAAAGACTATGCGTTAATACAGGAAAAGTCTAAACTGTCGGGATTCTCGTGGCGTTTTAGTAGGCCTACTTGTAAACGAAAAAGTCAGTGTTAAAGCTTTCTCTCAAAATCGACTCAAATCGTTAAAAGACAACATTTTATTCAATATTGCAAATATAAATTCATTCCCATGTAAATAACTACTAATAAGTACATTTTTAGTTAATTAATACGTTCAAATGAAAAGACTTTCAATTGAATATGACTTGTTGACTCTTGTACTGTATGTTCTTTGTTTCAGTAATTACATCAATCATAATTATAAACCACGCCTACAATATAGTGTGGTTTTGAAATCGCTAAGAAAAACTAGAAAAACTAGCGTTCCGTTTTCTGCAATTACGCCCGATTAGGGTTAGGAATAGGGTTAGTGTCGTCATTCGGTCCCGGATACCATAAGTTTGCCGAATGAAGGTAGGTTTACACTTTACACTGAGCAGTGGTTCTTAGGTGCCTCTTTGAGAGTGAGACCTTCTTTGTATTGCTGTTTGTCAGTTTGAAAGCAGTGACTGGTCAGCATAACCTTAGTATCGGGGACCTAAGTGTCGCTTATGGTCGCTTAGGGTCGTTTAGGCATCATGCCTGTTTGGGTCAGGTTCGGCGTCGCGAGGGCGGTTAGAATTAGGGTTAGAATTAGGGTTAGAATTAGGGTTAGAATTAGGGTTAGAATTAGGGTTAGAATTAGGGTTAGAATTAGGGTTAGAATTAAGGTTAGAATTAGGGTTAGGATTAGGGTTATGGTTAGTGTCGTAAATTATAGATATTGTCCAAGGAAACTGTATATGCTAAGGTCTCCGATACTATAGTTTTCCCGAGTGGCCTTGGAAGTGTGGAGAATTTCGAATGCGCGAGACAAATTAGATGCGTGCATATTTAGAAGAAGGAAGAGTAAGACAGAGACAGGCAGAGGAAGACAGAGACAGGCAGAGGAAGACAGAGACAGGCAGAGGAAGACAGAGACAGGCAGAGGAAGACAGAGACAGGAAGAAGAAGACAGAGACAGGCAGAGGAAGCGAGAGAAACACAGAAATGCGGAGGAGCATAATGGGCCAAACCCCACGCGATTCCATTACGATAATTATTCATTAAGCGAGGATGCTGTTGTCCTTTGCTCGCTTTAGTCTTTGTCCGCCTGCCACTTTATGTACGTGTCTGTCGTTCAACATGTCTAGTTGCTTGCCTGCCTGTCTGTTTGTCTGTCTGTCTATATGTCGGGTCTACTGCATAAGGCAGAAAATCAAAAGGCAGAAAGTCAAAAGGCAGAAAATCAAAAGGCAGAAAATCAAAAGGCAGAAAAATAATAAGGCAGAAAAATCAAAAGGCAGAAAAATCAAAAGGCAGAAAATCAAAAGGCAGAAAATCAAAAGGCAGAAAAACAAAAGGCAGAAAATCAAAAGGCAGAAAAATCAAAAGGCAGACTATTATAGGCCTACTGTGGTTTAGATCCTATAGTATACAGGGTGTCACATCTCGAACCAAGTGCAAAAAAGAGGAAATTAGAAAAGGGCCAAAGTCTACGTCGGGAGAGGATGGTCGGCCTGGGAGAGGAAGGACAGGGATTGAATCCGGTCCCCTAGCGGGGGAGGGTAGAAGTTAGTTGTTAGATCTAAGTAGTTTTTGAGATCTTGGATGGCCTGTTGGTATACAGGTATATGTTACTTTGTTTGCCTATGTGAATAATGATTGTCTATGCCGTGCGAAAGTGTTTCATGAAAACTCTATAGAGCATCATTCTATGCCATATAGCTTGAAGTACAGTAGCCTATATGCAATAGAGTCGCTGAGTTTTACACCATCGTTACAACTAGTTTTTATATTTCTGCTTGGTATTGAACGGGGGAGGAATTGAGAGAAAGTGTAAATGTTGTTTATAGTAGCCATATGGGTCAATATGCTGACGAAATGTTATCACAATTGCCGTAAGTTTTCCTAAGGAAATTTCGATTGCAATGTAAGCGTCCGTTATACCGGACGTCGGGCACTAGCCCAGAGTTGCCGTTTTCTACAGATAGTCCCCAAGCGTCATTGTCCCACAAATTGCCTCCGTCATTGCATTACTTATAATATAAAGTAAGCATCAGCCTGCAATTTATTCAGACTGGCGACTCACTATTTTGACATGAATATTGTAGACTTTGCACTTCTGACATGAGTTTGGGTACGCCGGTGCATTACTTGAGTGAGGAACCTGTACTTGAGGAACCTGTACACAGGTCAATTTAGGCCTACCGTAAAATCCATAGCAGTCAGGTGCAAAGAACTAGACTAATTATAATGCCTCACTATACTGGTTATATGCTCTTGTGACCGCTGTGTTGTAAAAAACTTCTACCCTCCCCCGCTAGGGGACCGGATTCAATCCCTGTCCTTCCTCTCCCAGGCCGACCATCCTCTCCCGACGTAGACTTTGGCCCTTTTCTAATTTCCTCTTTTTTGCACTTGGTTCGAGATGTGACACCCTGTATACTATAGGATCTAAACCACAGTAGGCCTATAATAGTCTGCCTTTTGATTTTTCTGCCTTTTGATTTTCTGCCTTTTGATTTTCTGCCTTTTGATTTTCTGCCTTTTGATTTTCTGCCTTTTGATTTTCTGCCTTTTGATTTTTCTGCCTTTTGATTTTTCTGCCTTATTGTTTTTCTGCCTTTTGATTTTCTGCCTTTTGATTTTCTGCCTTTTGACTTTCTGCCTTTTGATTTTCTGCCTTATGTAGTGCTCCCTATATGTCTGTCTGTCTATCTGTCTGTCTGTTTGTCTGCCTGTCTGTCTGTCTGTCTATCTGTCTGTTAGGGTTAGGACTAGACTGGTTAGCTGACTGTTTGACTGCCTTCCGTGTGCACTGTGAGTTTGTCTGACTGTCTCCCAGCCTTTCTATTTGTCTGACTCACTGTCTGACTGTCTACTTGCTCGTCTGCCTGCTTCCATGCCTGTATGACTACTGCCTCTACCATTGTGTGTATTTCTTTCTCGACGTCCTCCTTTCGATGCATGCATATGACAACATATATATATATTTATATATATACAATATACAATGTCATATATTTTTATATATACATACTTATATATATTTCTTTATAATACAGCCGCCTACGTTTCGCCAATGATCGTGCGTCTCTTTATATATATGCAAGTCGTCTGACATTTTCGTTTGTGCTGATGACGAGGTCACGAGGTCATTGGCTCCACCCACGAAGGTCAGTCTCGCTTTGGTTCTTGTCCGCTGAAAGTTAATTAGATTTGATGGAAGGAAACGAAGGACAAGATGGCGGACAAGATGGCGGAGGTCGGTCTGTTCACCTGCTGCGGCTACAGCATATAGTACAGCATGACATGCGTCGAAAGACTCGACTCTCATCAAGACAGCAAATCACTTTTTCTCATGACGACGAATTCCTGGCAAATTAGGATCCGAGAATAGTTGTTTAGCAGTTTATGGCCTATAATGTATAATCGGAGGTGGGCAAGAGGTCAAGAATGTCCAACAGGTAGAGAATGTCCGACAGGTCAAGAATGACCAACAGGTCAAGAATGTGCATAAGGTCAAGAATGTCCAACAGGTAGAGAATGTCCGACAGGTCAAGAATGACCAACAGGTCAAGAATGTGCATAAGGTCAAGAATGTCCAACAGGTCAAGAATGTCAAACAGGTCAAGAATGTCCGACAGATGAAGAATGTAGTGCAAACGGCAAATCCGGTATCCACTTCTTATAAGCATCAGGTCAGACACGGACCGTGGAATGTGAATGGTCACATGGAACAATGGAGGTCAAAATGTACAAGCGTATAGTATTATTATGCTCCGATGGGATATTATTCGCTCAATGAAAATTGAATGGCTGAGCAAATAAATAAATAAATAAATAAATAAATAAATTGATATGACATTAACGGATCAATCAATCATCTAAAAGTCTCTATGTTAATCTATTTTAGAATCCATCCATTCATCTACATAGCTATCTAGCTCTATAAATTATCTCAGTCAAATTTAGCTATCCCAATTCATCTATCCATTTGTAACTCTTCGCCCATACAACCATCCATCCATCTATCGTCTGTCTGTCTGTCCGTCCGTCCGTCCGCCCGTCCGTCCATTCATCCATCCATCCATCCGTCCGTCCGTCCGTCCGTCTGTCTGTCTTTTTTATTGTCTTCTTTCGTGCTTCTGAAGGCTAAGTTGCACATAAACGACTCATGAAGTATATATCATTCGTGAAAGCGTACGATATAATATTATAGTGCTGCACTTGTGCACACATTGCTCAAGCAACGTCTTGATGTTGGCCGAGAGAGAGAGAGAGAGAGAGAGAGAGAGAGAGAGAGAGAGAGAGAGAGAGAGAGAGAGAGAGAGAGAGAGAGAGAGAGAGAGAGAGAGAGAGAGAGAGAGAGAGAAAGAGAAAGAGAAAGAGAGAGAGGACAGACAGACAGACAGACAGACACAGAGAGACAGAGACAGAGAGACAGAGACAGACAGAGTTGGCCATTCATCGTAGCGAGGTGACCTCTGTCGAGCGCTAAGAGCAATCACTCTTAATTAGACCGACCTACACATATCCTCCTCATCTCTCTCTCTCTCTCTCTCTCTCTCTCTCTCTCTCTCTCTCTCTCTCTCTCTCTCTCTCTCTCTCTCTCTCTCTCTCTTTCCCCAGTGACTCAATTGAATTAGATGGTATTAAACCGTCCGTCCATCTCTCCTCTCTCCAGTCCTTGAAATCAGATCACGCGCTTCCATCAGTCGATAGATGGCCGCCGATTCGCGGAGCCGACCATCCCGGCCAGAACGGTTCGCTAGCGGCATCTGTAGACTCGTGCAGCTATGGAAGAAAAGCGTCGTCGTCGGCCGAACGAAGAAGCTATATTACACGGTGTAGGACACGAATATGAAAAACAAGGAAGATTAATTGCAGAGGAGGCAGTCGTGTCCCTTGTACGGGTGATAAATGCGCTAAAGCAATTGTCGAGCGAGCGATGATCTTATCTACTATACAGGGAATATATTCAGCGGCGTAGGATGACAACTCCGATCCGCTGGCAACACGGCAATAATAATAATTATAAATCAATAGTATTTCTACGCCGGTCCCTTTACTACTGTACACGGGCGACAAAAAACAACAGAACAGAAGACAATAGCGTGTACAAGAAGAACAACAGTCAACTAACCTTCAACGGCGAAGGGTAAAAACAAATTAAAAATTACCGAATAACGATTTCTACACGAATTTTGATAGAAGCGTGAAAAACCTCAAATAGGTTCTACAGAAATTTAAAAAATATGGGCCTGCCGCCAAAAATATGCTTTGGATATCAAATTCATATTGTTCAAATTTTTCAGACAGATAGGTCTATAATTCAAAACGCCTAAAGAAATCTTTGAAATAATCTTGAAAGTGGCTGAAGAAAAGCTTTCGACACAGAAATCAAAATTGACGAAAGAGTATTGCATTGCATTCGTAAATTACTTGTATAAGCTTAGATAGCCTTTAAGAGGATGAACTTTTATTGACTTTGAACGCATACAGTAGGCCTACACACTGCCGAAAGCTGTTCTTGCATGGACTTCAAAACGACTGCAAGATAATGAATGATCTGCAATATAAAATTTCAATAAGGCTGGTGAAAATAAATATTGTTAAAGCTCACACGGACGAGAGTAAGAAAATTGAGAATAGAAAAGCTGTGTGCCACATGTATGAAGAGAGCGCGACTGTCTGAAGCAGTAAAGATAACGCAAAATTATTTCAATGATGATCGTAAAGAAACGACCTCTGAACCCAGACCGATGACCTTTTGAACTGTGAGATCAATGGCCAATCGATTTTCCATTGGATTTTATCCATTATAATCAAGCGCATTCGGCTTTCTCGTCTTGTATAATATATTAAATATTGTGGTATGGCCTACAGAAAAGCCGCAGAAGCGGCGTCGGTGGGAGCTGCACGTAGCAAGGAACAGCCACACTGTTCGCCATTCCATTCTACGTCTCTCGTCCAATGGAAAAAATGATCGAAGCTGCCTTTCTGTTGAGCTTTTTACAATCTGACTCACTCTACCGCAACATCTTTTAACGGCTTCTTTGGACGTTTGCAAAGCTTTTTCCAAGAATAATTTTCGCGTATGTTTTGCTCGGCCAACTGTGACCATTTCAACGTTTTCTAGGATTTAGCTCACATAGTTTTGTTTCTTATTAGGACGATTGCATCAGATCCGTGTCCCATAAAACCTGGATTTTTTTCAATACAGTCGTTGAGAGAAATGCATTTCTGTAATTTTCCTACTTTCTGTGTTTGTAGTCTTTTATCGAACTGTCGAAAATGACGTAATAATCACTCAGCGCTTTTTTGTTATTTGTTTACGAACACAACGTATACGCTAGACCTATCAAGGGTTTTAAGTTGCTCAGAAGACGTGCAGGTCTACTATTCTGTGTTAGAAACATTGCACGTTAACCTATAATGCTTAATTATATAATAATAATTATTATTATGTTAATTAGAGCCGTATATTAGGCCAGATTAATCTTTGTCGACGGCAACGGCTTCTGTTGTCATAAGAAGTTGTCGTTAAACCCTCGATCCATTTCATGTTCGCTTATTGGCAAGAACAATTAACTGGCACATCGTATATATAAGGTACATAAAGCAATTGATCAAATGGATTATGTATCTGTAGCCTAAGATTGTCTTTGTCCATTCCTATTGAATGTATCTTACAATGAGAGTAAAAATTACATAAATTACACAAAGTATGATTAATTTGACATAACCCATTAATTTTCATGTTTACATAATTATTAGGTTCATGAGATCAGATAATTATGCCATCATTAATGAGTATAGGCATATGGTTTCCTAAGCCTATATGCAAAACGCGTGAGATGTAGTGTTTCTCATCTTTGGTTTGTAATACAAGGGTGTGAGGGCCTAACTCTGCTGGCTTTCATTTATAAGCCGTGAGTGTCCACTGAGACATGGTTGATTCATCCAAACCGTTAGAACTTAACCAGAGTTTTGCGCTGAAGAATTTCTGCCTGCAGAGTTCCTTTCGATTTCTGAAATATTTCACATCTGCACGTATGTTCTCTTGTCGCCTTGTTTGGTGCTAATAGAAAACCCTTCTCCAATGCATCACAATCCTCCATTCCATTACAGATGCATATTGTGGGTAGTATGTAGACACTATTAAATCGGCTGTAGCTAAGTAGGCTAACCTTGCATCAGCAAGTAAACTCAAAACTCTTGCGCTTGAAAAAACCCAGCGCAGAGCATCAGTCAAATACTGGACGAACCGAAACGAAAGAGGTTAGAAAACGAATCCAACTGACGCTGAACAACGTCAGCGTAGAGCAGGCAACCAGCGCAGGTCACGTGAGCACAATCAACTGACGTCATTGCAACGTCCGTCCATAACTCTTTCGACTGTCCAAGCGAGGAGTCACAGCGCAGCAAATAGTTAGCATGATGACTCTAGCGTCACATGGCGGCGGGTATGTACGCGAAGTTGTAATTACGTTGAACGATTTAAAGGCGCAATTAGCATCGGAGTATTGATTATCGGAGAATGTTTTTCACTTCCCTCTCTTGTAATTGCGAACCATTTTGTCGCGTCTGTCGTCCGGGGACAAGAGATAAAGCCCCGACGTGATTGCCACTCTCTTGTCTGCATCTGCCGCGCTTAGAGCTTCGCTCGGGATTAACTGGAAAGCGTGTTATTAATAGGGAACACGGCGAACATGGCGCTTAGAAAGAAACGAAGGGAACAACCACTGGATACTAATCAGCATTTTTTTTCAAGCAGGTTATCGGGCGCTTAGCCTACTTCGAAGGAAGCAGCCTATAAGCGTTACAAAAAGAGGTCTTACAGAAATGCTATAGACATTTTTGCACTCATTCAATGGGAAACTGTTCAGGGAGGGCTGCCTGGCCGCACTCTCCATTTTAATTAGGCGTGGGAGTATGCCATTCAATTGCTCCCTACCCATAATTGGTTTCGTCCAGGTGTGCAAACAACACGGATGGCAAATAATTCTGAGAAAAGAATCATTGTTGCAGGCGAACTGATTGCTTGAGCAGACAAGAAAGCGCTTTGAGAAATCAGAGTTCGTTGAACCCTGCATTCAGAAGCGCTTGCCAGATGCTGTATCTGCTTTTTTTAGTGCTTGCATAGAAAGAGAGGACATCCTTTCATGATGCTGCCTTTTGCTGAATCCAAACTGTTTGAAAGCCAACGACGGAGACTTGGTCTGGGAGTTGGGGGGGGCCGAACGAGCGGCCGAAGGACAATCGCCGAGGCGCGATATTTTGGGTAGACGGCTGCGTTGCCGACAACATTATTTTCCATTTTTTAAATATTGTGGGAGGGCAGAGCATGGACGGTCCCCCACCACAAACTTTGGGGGCCGTCCCTCTGTCCCCCTCTAAGCCTACGCCCATGTTAAAAGCAGTTTTGTCAATATATCCATCTTCAGTTATATTTGCTTTTGTCTATGAATGATTTTGTGATCTTTTGCTGCTATAATTAATTTAAAACGCAAGCAAACGTTGTATGCAATGTAATGCACGCGTAATTGTCATATGCAAATAGAGGCTACTTACTTACCTACTCGCTTATTCACTCACTTAGAGCATTAATCTGTTTCGTAGAACTACTCTAGAGAATCTAAAGGGAAAAACTAGGGAGTTTTTTAAACTTTAAGTTAATGATCACCACATAATATTTCAGAGCCCTCAACCTTGCAGGCGCTAATAAATTCCCACTGCAGGGAAGAGGGACCAGAGGGTTAGGTTAATGGTAAATACTTTGGCACGAACAGTGCACGGACGCGGTATCGTCTCTCGCTACCCCCCTCCCCCCCCCCATCCCACCCAAAGGTCCACTCAACCTTCTAATCGACAGGTGGCGTTGGTAAAATGAGTTGTAACACGTGATGGGCGCCATGTTGTCTGCTGACGACAGTTAAATACTTAAATTCGACTTGCGTATAATAATTATAGTTTGTGATCATCCGTCATATACTGTGAATATTGTAATCGTACTGCGTTGTGTCAGCTTCAAATTAAACGAAGATTATTACTAGTCGCCAGTCGTTTATCGGACATCGAAACTTCACAGAACACATCGGAAAATATCGATTTCAATCGTTCATGAATGTCACAGCAAACGGATGACAAGAAATCAATGGGAGAAATCTTGCGCATCGATCAAATCATCGTCACTGGATTTGTGGACTGGAATGCAGTTAATCCTGGAATACAGTTAATCCTGGAATACAGTTAATCCTGGAATACAGTTAATCCTGGAATACAGTTCATCCTGGAATAGCTTTGCAATAAACGCAGTTTACCATGCGATGCGAAACCGATGAACGTTCGCCGATGGTCGCAAAACTTTCATAAAATTCGATTCAAGGCATTTTATGCGAAATTGCAATGATATCCAATTCCATAAGTCACTTTTCTAGAAGTTTCGTCAAAGCAATTATCGTCTTAATGGATTTTAATTTTCACAATTCAAAGGGCGTATTCGTAAGCCTCCATTCGGCAAGACGTATAGCGTCAAGAGAAATAACGTCAAGAGCAATGCAATTTTGCAGCTTTAAGTTTACTACCACATCGAAATTCAAAATATGTTCATATCGAGGGCTTTGAAGTGAATTGTAAGCAGAAAGTATTTGCGGTGACCTGCAAAATTTGCATGTGAATGTTTTATACAATTTTCTGTAGCGCTAGAGCGTTCGATATGAGAACCTTTAGCCGAATGAACATAGATACAAAGAATCATAAGAAAAACTTTCAGACTTATACAGCATAGATATAGGGATATATTATATATGCATGAATGTTGCAGGATGTATACGAATTTTCTTGCATCGCCTATTACGAGATTCCCAGAGGTTTTCCTGTACATCATTAGAGACAATCTCTGGTGAACCATCCAACGCTTCATTTCCATTTGCGCTCTCTTCCAAGTCCGTTGTCATTTATCTTTCCAGCTCCGATCACTGCTCTGTGCAACGACAGGATGGAAAATGGTATATAGAGGGTTAGAGACAACCAGACAGACAGACAAACAGACAGACAGGCAGGCAGGCAGAGACAGAGAACAAGACATTGGCGGAGCAGAGGATGAGAGGGAAGAGGAGAAGAAAGAGAAGAAAGATGGAACGAAGATGAAGAGAAGGAGCGAAGAGAGAAGAAGCAGAGAATGGATGTGGAAGGAGAAGAGAGAGATGAAGAGGAAGATGAGGTTGAGAACGAGGAAGAGAAGTAATCTGTTGAGAAGGTGGTAGAAGAAGAGGAGGAGAAGGAAAGGATGGTAAAAAGAGGAAGAAGAAGAGGAAGTAGGATGAAATGGAATTGGATGGGATGGTTGGCGACTGGAGAGCAGAGAGGAGAATTGGAAGATGAATCTATCAATCACATCTCCATTTCAGATGTCGAGACGAGAGGAGGTCAACAATATTGCGATTCTGTTCAATGCGAATGCAGTGCTGCTGCGGCAACTGGAACTGTTGAATATTTGTGCCAATCCCTCCCTCCCTCATTCCATCCATCCATCCATCCATCCATCCATCCATCCATTCATCCATCCATACATTCATCCATCCATTCATACATACATACATCCATTCATCCATCCATCCACTCATCCATCCATCCATCCATCCATCCACCCATTCATACATACATACATCCATTCATCCATCCATCCATTCATCCATCCATCTATTCATCCATCCATTCATCCATTCATACATACATACATCCATTCATCCATCCATCCATCCATCCATCCATCCATCCATCCATCCATCCATCCATCCATCCATCCATCCATCCATCCATCCATCCATCCATCCATCCATCCATCCATACATACGTCCATCCATCCATCCATCCATCCATTCATCCATCCATATATACATCCACCCATCCTTTAGTTCTTCCATCCATCCATCCATCCACCCATCCATCCATCCATCCATCCATCCATCCATCCATCCATCCATCCATCCATCCATCCATCCATCCATCCATCCATCCATCCATCCATCCATCCATCCATCCATCCATCCATCCATCCATCCATCCATCCATCCATCCATCCATCCATCCATCCATCCATCCATCCATCCATCCATCCATCCATCCATCCATCCATCCATCCATCCATCCATCCATCCATCCATCCATCCATCCATCCATCCATCCATCCATCCATCCATCCATCCATCCATCCATCCATCCATCCATCCATCCATCCATCCATCCATCCATCCATCCATCCATCCATCCATCCATACATACATACATACATACATACATACATACATACATACATACATACAATACATGCATACATACAAACATTCATTCATCGATCCATCCATTCATCCATCCATCAATCCATCCATCCGTCCGTCTACCCATCCATCCGCCTATCCTTTAGACCTTCCATCCATCCATCCAATTTCCTGTCCGTCCATCCATTCCTCTGACCTTGCGTCTGTCCATCCATCTATCCTGCCATGGAAATGTGACCTTGGGAAAACCGCCTTTGACCTTGAAAGCGGAACAACAATCAATAAAAGGAGAAACAACGAACAAAGGAAATGGAAAGAACAATTGATTGTCCAGCTGTCCTGTCAGGAAACCATTTGACAACGACCTCGACCACAGTTCCTACACGATGATAACAACAATAAAAAAAACGACGACGACGATCATTATCATAGTGATAACGACGACGACGATCATTATCATAGTGATAACGACGACGACGAACGACACAAAACACAGACATCAGATTCGTTAGAGGCAGAGGCAGGAAAACAAGAAAAGAGAGGCAGAGAGACATATAGACGTAGAGAGAGACACGTAGACATACAAGAAGATAGACTAACGGAAACATAGAGAGACACACAGAGAGGTTAATGAAAGTAGATACGGCAGGCAAACAGATTGAGGGAGAGATACACACAGAGACAGAGACATATACAGAGAGCAAGACAGACAGAGACAGACAGACAGAGACAGACAGACAGAGAAAGACGGACAGAGACAGAGAGAAAAACCAAGAAAACAGAGAGAGAGACAGAGAGACAGACAGAGATACAGACAAATTGAGACAGAGAGAGAGTGTATGTGTGCGAGAGAGAGATACAGACAGACAGAGAGACAGACAGACAGACAGACAGACACAGACAGAGACAGATAGACAGACAGCGACAGATTGTGCGCCCTTTCGTTGTTGCAGCAGATCTTTGGTCACTCAGGTTAACGGAGAGCTATAGACACACAGAAACAGTCAAAAGGTAAGATGCAGACAGAGACAGAGGGACAGAGAGAGAGAGAGAGAGAGAGAGAGAGAGAGAGAGAGAGAGAGAGAGAGAGAGAGAGAGAGAGAGAGAGAGAGAGAGAGAGAGGAAGACATGCATGGACTTGTAGGATAGGTGTATACCTTCGTTGTTGGTGTAGATGTAGTAGATCTTGGTCCACTGGTGATACTTGATGACATCGAGGATGGCTCGGTCGGCAAGCGGTTGCACGTGAAGGACCATGGTCTCCGCCGATCGATAAGCGTTGGCGATCGAGTCGTTCGAAGGTGGGCTGGCGGTGACGTAAGGCATGTGAAAAGTCGTCGCGAAGGCATACACTGTACTCAACGTCGCTCTGTCAGACAGACCGAACAGCGCGAACGTTCCCTTCGAGATGATGGAGCAGACTACAATAGCATCAGAAGACAATGGACATGTTATATGCAGTGCGATGCTTGCTAATGCCATGTTAGGCAATGCGATGCTTTCTAATGCCTTGCTAGTTAATGCGATGCCTGCTAATACGATTCTAGATAATACGATGCTTGCTAATGCGATTCTAGTTAATACGATGCTTGCCAATGCGATTCTACATGTAGTTAATGCAATGCTTGCTAATGCCATGCTAGTTAATGCGATGCCTGCTAATGCGATTCTATAGTTAATACAATGCTTGCTAATGCGATTCTATAGTTAATACGATGCTTACTAATGCGATTCTACATGTAGTTAATACGATGCTTGCTAATGCGATTCTAGTTAGTGCTTGCTAATGGGATTTTGTTGTTTATGTTATGTTATTCAGTGTGATGTTAATAAATGTTGCGTTATTTAATGCGATGTTTGTTAATGCAATTTTTTGCTAATTCGATGTTTGTAATGCGATGCGACGTTGTTTAATGCTATGCTTGTAATTGCGATGTTTGTTAATGCGATTTTATTCGATGTGATGTTAATAAATGTTCGTTTTTTGATGCGATGCTGTTTAAAGTGATTCTATCCAATGGTTTGTCAATTAATGTTATGCTATTTAATGCTGTGTTTGTTAATGCGATTAAATATATGCGATATTATTCAACGTGATGTTTATGATGCTATGTTATGTTAATGCGCTGTTAGTTAAAGTCATGTTGCTTAACGTCATGTAATTCAATGTGATGTTATATAATACGATGCCATTTAGTGTGATGTTATTCGATGTCATGCTCATTAATGCGATCTTAACAAAAAAAACTCGATGTTCTTCAATGCGATATTGCTTAGAGCGATGCTATTTAATACGATGTGTGTTGTATGCTGTATACACGTGCTTCATTTGATACGTGTAGCAAGAACGTCGTTATCTACTAAACAGTACACACACACACGCACACACATACACACACACACACACACATACATACACGCACACACACACACGCACACATACGCACACATACGCACACATACACGCACGCACACTCACAACAGGTGTGCTTGCTACAAGTGTTTTAACAGGTGTGCTCGTAATGCAAACAGGTATCCGTGTAATTATGACTATGCACGCTGCCTCAGGTTGTCGTCGCACTGCGAGGAATCATTCAAGTGCGCTGTGTATATATATATATATATATATATATATATATATATATATATATATATAGACATTATACATATTATTATATATATAGACATTATACATGTAATATATATTATATGTGTGTATATAATATGTAGAGCGCCTAGGAGTAGGTTTCTAGGTGAGGCCGCTGAGGCGCTATATAACTTCACGAAATGAACGTACATACATGTATTATGTATACATGTATGTATAATTATTATGTGAACATAAAATTTTAGCCAATGTTACACGCCTCCTCTCCTAACTACAACTCCGGTGCATCAAGGCCATTCACAAATCTTTCTCTTCTTTCACTATAAAGTCTATAATTAATTATTCATGCATTTGTCTAATATTCTAGAATTAAATGTTGCAACTCTCTTCTTACTGGTCTTCCTAAGATCCACATTGCTCCTATCTCATCTATCCTTAGAACTGCTGCTGCTGCTAGCTCGATTGCTCACCTCCCTAAATCATCTCACATCTCCTTATATGTCATGGTTAATGACCAACACTGGTTCCCTCTCGCATTCCGTATTCGTTCAAAGCCATTGTTTTGGTCCTAAGCTCAAACTGAGCTCTACTCCGAAATATTTCGGAGTCAGTGGCGGCGACACCATAGGTCGCGACTGCATGTCATTTGACTAATTGCTTACTTTATCCCACTCTTCACCTGACTTATGACCTGAAAAAAATTCTCTTACACTTTCTACAGTTTCTTGCATCTCATTTTCTTCTTCGACCTGCTGAATAATTCCCATCATTACCGTGCAGTAGACGCTCAGAGATCTTAGTCGCTCTCTCTCCTCATTCGACACCTTCTCTCCGATCTCTCGATCAGCTCTTCGTACCGGAACGACCTCTTTGTACCGCGATCAACGACCACTTTGGACAAAACTTGATCATTCGCCACCATGGATTTCTCCAAAGCTCCTCTTTATAATAATTATATGTAGGCCTATACGACGTGCAGCCATATGATTTCTAGATCTGTTCGTATGCATCTCTGTCTCTCCTCAAATTCTTTTTCTTCTCTCAATGTATAGTTGTACTCCAAGCACAACTCATTGTTGTTGGTCATTGCTGAGAACGGCGCTACATAAATTGCAAATGACATTACATACATATATATATATATATAGTATTTCGTTACCATTGTTATTTGATAATATCATGAATACATTAGAATATACATAATTCATTTCAAATGCGTGTATACATACGCTTTAAACACGTAATCTTACACGCATAAATAAGATTCTTGATTATATCCAAACACAATCGCTTTAATGTTACTTTAAAAATTCCTGCATTATGCCAAACTAATTTTTGCCGACGTCAAACCATACAATGATCGTCGTTTGATCCATCAATCATTAATATTAATAATTAATATAGATGCCTTATTGATTAAGAATTATTCTTAATCGATAAATACCAGGCATCTATAATATCCTCTTCTATTTGTATAGGCGCCATCTTGTTTCTTTCTCTCTGTCGACGTCATTTTTAGCACTAGCTTACAACAATGGCAACTATAGCTTCTTCCTCGTCTTTCAGCTTCGTTCCCCATCAAGTCTTCATATTAATGCGCCATTTCAGGTATAGGCCTACATATACGAGCGCTCAGCGCTTGAATAACTTTCAAAATGGCCGTCACTCTTGTATACCAAGTATTAACAAAAAGCAAGGGCTGACAGTGCCACAGTGAGGCATGTATATGTGTGCGCGTGTAACTTGCAGGGCTTGAAGTGTGGGTCTTAAAGTGTGGGTGGACGGTCATGGACGGCGTCCATGCACTTCTTTTCAAATCTGAACTCCGTCCTGCCACTTATATACTGTATTTCACCAGCACATACTGGAAAGTTAAGGAGCATCCAGGCACTTTTTTATACTTTAAGTTTAAGCGCTGCGTGTATGCATGTGTGTGTGTGAATGTGTGCATATGTGTGTGCATATATATGTGTGCCTATATATTTTGTGTGCAGCCTGTGCATGTGTGTGTGCGTGTACATGCGTGCAAATGTATATGTATAGGTTTCGTTGAATGCACGTGTGACTGTATGTGTGCGAAGATGGATCCCAGGTGACTCATCCTAATATCGGAAGTGACATTTGCAGTCACGAATAACACTTAGGATCATGTCTAAGGTGTGTCTGTCTACATGTATGTCTATCTGTCTGTCTGTCTGTCTGTCTGTCTGTCTGTCTGTCTGTCTGTCTGTCTGTCTGTCTGTCTGTCTGTCTCTCATTGCCTGTATATAATTACGTATCTATGTATATACGCGCGTGCGTGTATGTAAGTATGTATTCATGAATTTATGTATGCAAGATGTATGTGATTTATGAATGCACATGTAAATGTGTGTTTGCTCTTTTACAATATTGTGAGTATGCACGTGTGTATGTATGTATGTATGCGTGCGCATGCATGTGTCTATTTTCCATCCTTATTGTTCTTTCTCCATCTTTCTCCCACTCTTCTGCTTCTCTGCCTCCATTTCTTCCTGCCATCCTCTCTCTCTTCCACTTGCATGTTCTCCTCTTCCTCCTCCACTTCCTCTAACAACCATTATTCCTCATACTCTTCCAAAATCCTTCTCTTATTTGTCCTCCTGATCCTCATTCTATCTCTCCCAATCTCATATGCTTCCAATCCAACTCTTATGCCATATTATTTTAACAACCTCATTATCCTCCTCCTCCTCCTTCCCCCTCCTCCATCTCTTATTCCTAATCGTCTCTCCATCTTTCCATCCACCACAACATCTCCCCTTCTCTTCTGGTTATTGTTATTCTCCTATCCATCCCATCCTCCCTCTACTCTTCCACCTCCTCTTCTTCCTCTTCATCTCCTCCTCTTTCTGCTCACATTCCTTCTCCTCTTTCTCCTCCTCTTCCTCCTCGTCCTCCTCGTCTACGTCCTCCTCCTGCTCGTCCTCGTCCTTGTTCTCGTCCTCGTCCACATCCTCCTCCTCCTTCTCCTCTTCCTATTCATCCTCCTCCTCTTCCTCCTCGTCCTCCTCCTCCTCCTTCTCCTCATCCTTCTCCTCATCCTTCTCCTCCACGTCCTCCTCGTCTTCCTCGGCCTCCTCGTCCTCCTGCTCCTGCTCCTGCTCCTCCTCCTCCTCCTCATCCTCTTCCTCGTCCTCGTCCTCCTCCTCCTCCTCGTCCTCCTCGTCTTCCTCGGCCTCCTCCTCCTCCTCGTACTCCTCCTCCTCCTCCTCCTCCTCGTACTCCTCCTCCTCCTCCTCCTTCTCCTCCTCCTCCTCACATAACAACCTGTCATCGGCCTGGCTTACACGAGCGCGTGCGCGCACAGTCATCCACACACGCAACGACAATACGGTCCGGCGTCACCATGGAAACCAGTCTGTACGGAATTCTTTATTACGTCGTGGTCAGCGGCCGCGCGGGTGGTCCGGCCATCTCGACCACCCACCACGCGATGAGCGCCAACGCAAAGAGGGGAGGGGTAGTTGTAGCGCGGGCATTACCACGCGTTCATACCCCTTACGCGCATCCACCACTCATAAAAGCAGTCGGGGGTGAACCTAAATCTTGCCCTGGTCTGGAATGATGAGGTGGGGTGGTTGGCAGGGTGGAATAAAGGGAGGAGGAGGAGGAGGTTGTCTCTTGCTCTGTTGCATCTGGAGACAACGCCATGCAACAGACAAATGCAACAGACAACGTTGCTGCGGTCGTTGTTGTCGTTGTCTTTTTTGCAGCTTTCTGGATGATTGGCGTTAGTGCGGGAAAGAGAGAGGTGAGACAGAAAGACAGACAGAGAGACAGACACACACATACATACATAGTCAGTCAAACAGACAGATAGACAGAAAGACAGACAGATAGACAGATAGGCAGACAAACACTAAGACAAACAGATAGACAGACAGGAAGGCGGACAGACAGACAATATGAGGGCTACTATGCTGTGAGTGAGTTTTACTACCGATCTACCAACGATCTAATGCTCAATGAATCGTGGATCAGAGAATAACTGATCAATAGATTATTGATTTACTAGATGGGCAGCAGTTACCGATCGACCGACCGACTGCCAGAGAGACGGACAGAGAGACAGACAGAGAGACAGACAGACAGAGAGACAGACAGACAGAGAGACAGATTGATGGACTTAGTGATTATGTCAGTATTTTCTTACTTACTTATTTGCTCACCCTCTTGCTTGCTTGTTTCTCACTTACTTAGGCCTACTTACTTACTCACTCACTTACTCACTCACTCACTCACTCACTCACTCACTCACTCACTCACTCACACACTCATTTGCTGAATGAAAAGTAGATGATGATTATTTTCAGAGAATATAATTATTATTTACTATTTGGACAATAATTGCGAAGCCACAAAACGAACTAGACCAGCGTTTATAGAGTTTGGAAAAACAATTTAAAGGTGTCGAAGCAAAGTGCAATATTAGATGTTGTTATTGTTTACAGATACATGCAGTAGGCTATTGTATTGATGGACTGCATTCCAAAGTTCGGGCATATAATAATTATAATTATCAAGTTTTACAATGGAGGAACTGCATGAAAAAACGTAGCGAGTTTAAGATTCCAATGCTCATGCGCAATTGTCTCGCCGGCGAATCTCCGATTTATCTTGAGGGCTTTATAATAATTATGCCAGTGCTAGGCCTATCCATTCCAGGCCGTAGATTCCTTCGCTCTGCCACGAAAGGCAACCTGCTTTATAGATGTTTTAATACTTATGCAATCTCAGATTAGAGGAGTGTCATATACAAAAATTTAGAAGAAATCAACAATTTTATAGTGCTGCGTAGATACTATTTAAAGGTGTCGAAATTGAGCGTATTATAGCCTAATTAGCCGTAGAGCATTCCAAACTGCTCAAAGGTGCCTAACAGAATATACCATTGGTCAATGGTCAGGTATGTAAAAGAGCAAGAGCAGGACATTGTCTACTCTTACCTCCATGTCACTACGCCTATGAGAGTGTCTTATTATTATTTATTAATAAACCATATTATTAATATTGATAACCTGATTTTGAATGTTTTGCGACATCTTGCCAAGAGTCGTGGTTCGTGGATGTCCACACACAAGTTGACACAACACATCGCATACTTTCTCTTTCTGAATGAAGAAGGGGTATAGTGATCAGAATTTTAAAAGCGGGCGGGCGGGCGGGAGGGCGGGCGGGAGGGCGGGTGGGTGGGTAGGTGGGTAGGTGGGTAGGTGGGTAGGTGGGTAGGTAGGTAGGTAGGTAGGTAGGTAGGTAGGTAGGTAGGTAGGTAGGTAGGTAGGTAGGTAGGTAGGTAGGTAGGTAGGTAGGTAGGTAGGTAGGTAGGTAGGTAGGTAGGTAGGTAGGTAGGTTGGTAGGTAGGTAGGATTTGTCTCTAGAATTAAACATGCTGCAGAAGATTAGAGCATTCTTAATATATAAAATGTTTTCTATGTGTTATTGTTAGAAAGATGATCAGCATGACCCTCCTCTATTATTCAACCTTTTGACTGGCATCTCGCCAACACACGGAATTCTAAAAAGAGTTTCTTTCTACCAACTCCTACCGCAGACGTTGCTTCCCCCCTCCGAGAAACCAATCTCATGTCTGGCGACATTTATTGATCAGAGAAGTGACCGCAAGCAACAAGGAGGAGGTCAGTCTGAGCCAGCGCCGCCGTCTAAGCTGACCACTGCACTGGACACAGTTGACACCACACTGGACACTGGACGAGCCACATTGTCCTTACGATCAGCTTAGTCTCGTCTGCAGCTCGTGTAAGTCCCAGCCGGACATACACATGTAGATGGCGCCACTGTATACATGCGCGGTGGCGATAGACGTCGCTTTTGTGTCGAACAAAGGAACCGGGTGTCGACTTCTGAGGGAGCGAATGCACCACGGTACGGCGGATGAAATAAAAATGGCACTTGGTTGGAACTCTGACCGCGCTCGGTTCCACATTCGGGAGATCGCATTTCGCTCGGGGTAATTTCGTGGCGGACGGCGAGTGATGGCGAGTAAATGAATGTTGTTGTGTGGCTGAACGTAGACGCCGTTGAACTTCTAATGAGGGACTCCATCACAATTACGGAGTAGACGAAAACATCTTCACCATCTTGTATATAGACTGTCTTCTAAACACACCATAATATAACTATATCCAGGGACTCGTTCATCCATTCGGCTATCCACTAATTTTCCACTTATTTCTTCATCCTTCCTTCCATCCATCCATTTGTCCAACCATCCATTCCACTTCATCCATTTTATTTCATCTAGCCATTAATGGTTATACGTGCTTCAATCCCTCCGACCGTCCTTCCATCCAGCCATTCCATTTAATTCCAACCCATTACGTTCTTCCATTTCATCTTCTTCTTCCCACCATCCCTCGCTTCCTCTCGTCCTGCCTGCCTCCTTCCATTCTTTGATGAAACCATCCCATTCCCTTCCCCTCTTATCGTTTTCCATCATCAACGATTCATTCATCCATCCATCCATCCATCTAAGAATGCGCCCCTTACCCCATTCCATTCCATTTCAATTCCACCCTCATCCATCTATCCATTCCAAAGTCTTCAATTATCCATCCACCTATCTATCGTTCATCCAATTCCCTCCATTATCCATCCATCTATTCATCCATCCATACACCCAACTACATTCTCATTCACCCATTCATCCATCCATTCTTTCATTCACTCTTCCATCCAATTCCATTTCATCCATGCAATCTCTTCCATCCATATATCCAACCATCCACCATTCCTCCCTCCATCTCGTTCCCTCCCTCCATCCATCCATCCCTTTCCATCCATTCCATCCGTCCATTCCACCCATTCCATTCCATGTCTCTTACGTGCTTTTGTGACGTCGTAGCTGTCCGTGAAGTCAACGACCTTCTGGTATCGATCGACCTTGAACATCGTCGTTGTGTTGTTGTTGTGCTTCTCCAGTTCATGAGCAAAAGCCGTTCGCACCTGAACGGCAGAATTGCTGAACAGCGAACCTGAGAACGAAAACAACCAGCTAATTAATTAGTTAATTAATTAGTCAATTAATTAGTTAATTAATTAGTTAATCAATTAGTTAATTAATTGGTCTATCAATTAGTCAATCAAATAGTTAATTAATTAGTTAATTAATTAGATAATTAATTAATTAATTAATTATTTAGTTAGTTAATTAGTTAATTAATTAGCTAATCAACGATAGAATATTAATTACTGTATCAACTTCTATTGCATTTCTGACAATAATTTTGCGCACCGCATTAACCTAGAAATAACATTTGAAGCAAAATAATCAATGATCCAATGGAGAAAGGAGATTGGCTTTGCGATGTGTGTCCCTAGTAATATCAAACGTTTTTGATTTATTGACTAAAATAATATCAGTATTTGCATGAAGTTCAGAACCAAAACAGAGAGGGAGGAAGGCAAAGCGGAATAGACAGAGAAACAGAGTGAAGGAAAGACATGGCGAAAAAGAGAGAGAGTCAGAGACAGAAACAGTGACAGAGGCAAAGAGAATGCGAAAGAGGGTACGAGAGTAAGAGAGCCAAACCGTAATCGTAATCTCAAAATTTCTAGAGGGCACCAGCTTATTCACGAGTCAAAAATAAAACAGCGATCGGAGAGAAAAGTAAAAATTGCTGGGGTTTCAACCCCGGTCTTTCTTTGGGTCTCATAAAAAAGTCTTCTTTGCTGAATTCAATTCCACCTGGACCTAAGTTTTTATATATAAAATTATCATACTGACAGGGTGAGGGAGAAAGAGAGTGAGTGAGTGAGATAGAGGTAATGAAAGTGAGAGTGAGTAAGAAAGATGGAGGGGAGTTCAAAAGGAGGAGGGGGAGAGATACCTTGGGAGTCACAGTAAAAGGGAAGATGAGACAAGATCAGAGAGATGTGAAGAAATAATTGACAGAGCTATCATAACATGACATTAAAAATAGCAAGGGTTTAGAGTGGTTCTGTGTAAGAACAAGAGAATAAGACAGAGTGACATCCAGACAGAGTCACAGCGGGCACACAGACAGTTACATAACAGTGAAAAAGATAACTTCCTCTTAAAAGCTGTTACAAATTATAATTATA
Organism: Lumbricus terrestris; assembly: GCA_949752735.1. Classification (NCBI taxonomy): domain Eukaryota; kingdom Metazoa; phylum Annelida; class Clitellata; order Crassiclitellata; family Lumbricidae; genus Lumbricus; species Lumbricus terrestris. Next base: position 54,705,610 of record OX457044.1, read on the forward strand.
ATCCTAATGTCGATCATTGTGTCGACTGCATTTTGAGTATCATCCAAATCGTTCCGCAAGTCTACAACAATTCCATTAAAGAATCGCTTCCCTAATGTTCCTCTTGATTTCGTAAATAATTTATACCTGTGCTTCCAAATTGCATAGTTTGGTGTTATTTGAAAAGAACCTTCCCTCTCTGCAAGGCATCCTTTTTATGTAGGCCTAGAAATAATCTTGAAGGTTCAATGGGGTCTCCACTCTCCAGTGTTTATATTTTCTTTCCGAAATTGTTACTCCGTACCCTTTCAACCTCTCACCATGTCTCTTGGTCAAAAACAGTAATCAGAGTCGATAGAAGAGAGAGAGAGAGAGAGAGAGAGAGAGAGAGAGAGAGAGAGAGAGAGAGACAGACAGACAGACAGACAGACAGACAGACAGACAGACAGACAGAGAAAGAGCGAGAGAGAGAGAGAAGAGAAAGAGAAAGATAGACAGACAGAGAGAGAGGATGTGTGACAGTCTGACAGACACACAAAGAGAGAGAGAGACAGAGAGGCAGAGACAGAAACAGTGACAGAGATACAGAGATAGAGACAGAGACAGAGACAGACAGAGACACAGAGAGAGGCGGCCACACGCGCACCATCACGCGCGCGCCCACACACACACATCCAGACAGAGTCACAGAGGGCACACAGACAGACAGACGATCTTATCTTTCAAATTGAACAAATTCAGCGCTATAGAAACTGTTTAGTGGTCAATGCATGCGTCACCACCCGAGTGTGTCCCCATCGCCATCCGTCAACATTATTCCACGCATTGGCAATGCAACTCGACCGAAGCAACGTCGGCTGGATGGCGTCCACTTGGCTCAGCATGCATCAGCCAATCCGAAACGCCGAAATGAAATTATTCATAAGGTCCTCGGGAGAATCGGACGGTCAAATAATTCCCGGCTGTATTGCGGGTTTTATGAGACGGATCTATGCAGGTCCAGTTAGGATGTTTGCTGCGAGGCGGTCCCCGTTATGAATATTGCTGGAGTTGAAGAGATAATATCATAGCAAAACGAAGGCTATGATAATATTGTATTCTAGGCTGCGTCCGTCAGTAAATGCGCCTCTCTTAAATGATTGTCGCTCGGCTGAAAAGAATCGATTTTCCAGCGCTTCTCTGCACTCAGCAACATTTACTAGACGGCCGCCCTTAGACTCGGCTATGGGAGAGGTCCTTTGAGAATCGGACTCCACGACGTGGCTCTTGAGACATCCATAGTCCACGTTGCACCCTATGCGCAGCTGATGATGCGCAGGCTGGTTCCCTACTATTATATCATGGGCCTCTAAGTCGTCTGCTGATGATCAGCGATGCGCGTAAGCCTCGCGCGCGGACAATGCATCGCATAAGAGACTATTTACACTCACTTGCGACGCCATTATCGAGTCGCGTGTAAACAAGCCATCAAACTAAAATAGATCGAAGCATAAGCGTTTGTTTAACGACGCATTCGTGACCAGACGATGAACCAGACTTAATGAGAAACTCCTTCTACAGAAAGTAATACAGTTCCACATGAAAAAAACGCTGCATTAAAAAGATGTAGCCTACTGTTTGCATCGAATAGACCCATCGACATTCACATGGACGTTAGAACTTATTTAGGCTATTTATTAATCCATATGATCATTCAATTAATAAATGTATTTAATTGCTTATCTATTTATTTAACTGTTTATTCGTTTATTTACATTAATTAATAAATTTATTAATTTATTTATTTTATTAGTTTATTTATTTATGGCAGCAGCCTTCAAGGTTGCCGACTCAGTAGCGCTCCCAGTCCAATCCCGATCGTTTAAGACGAACAGTGAGAACATATAGACATGCGCATCTGTAGCTACTTGACGAAGAGTAGTTGGGAGCTCTCAGCCCATTCCAGGTGGCAGTGCCAGGCATGGAGAAGGCATATTAGAGGCTCATTATGAGTCCCAATCTATTCTACCTTCGGAATTATAATCACACTACAAGCGAATCAAAGGCCGTCCCAACACGATGAGCCCTCGGAAAAGAAGTATGAAGAGAACGGACAGAAAATATAGTTAGATATCCAGATAAGATCTGAGCAGGAGTCGTAGCAGGAAAGTCGTTCCACAGCACAGTGCAATCAAAGGTCAATCTGTGAGAACAATGTGAGAATGCCAGTTTAGTTGACTGAATACTTAATACTGCCTGCCGGTATCTAAGCATGCCTCTAACTTGCAAGCTGTACAATGAACAATTGTGCAAATTGTTTAGTATTTTTGCTCATGTATTATTTGTCAAACAAATAGGGTAATAGGGTATACGTGTACGTCGTGTAGGCTACGTCAAGAAGCGTCATTGAGGTTACAAGCAGCACTTAATTACACTTAATTACACAATTTACACTTATTTACACTTAGTTACATTTTCCAAGTCGGCAAATATGACAGAAGCGCTAAAATTCACATTCGGTCTGGTAGGTAATTGTCCTTTTTCTTAAGTAATCCTGATCGTGATCGTAAACCGCACATTTCTGTAGCGCTGTCTTGAAGTGTCTTCAAGTCAAGCCTGACAAAGCAAGCGGTGGACACAATGTGGACAAATAATTATTCGACGAAACACGAATCGTTCGTTATTTTTCCTCAACTGAGGTTTGTAGAATTTTTACAGCTGTCGTTGCCAAGAGCCCAAGAATCGGCGAATTTCTCGGAACGGTTCTAAAGCTGCTGTTGCTGCTGCTGTTGCTAATGCTGCCGATGTTGCTGCTGTTGCTGCTGCTGCTACTTATCGCTACCGCACGCCACTGAGATGTCTCTGATGAGGTTTTAGAGGCTGACGGGACTGCGAATGATGGGGAGAATGCTAAACGTATTCAGACGAGCAGTTTATTTCCACGCTGATGCATGCTTAAAAGAGCAGACGCGCAGACAGACAGAAACTGGATGTGTGCGTGTATGCGTGTGTATGTGCGTGCCTGAGTGTACACGAGTGTGTGGACGTGTATGTATATGTGTAGGGTCTGTGGATGTGTCTGTCTGTCTCTCCGTCTGTCTGTCTGCTGTCTCTCTGTCTGTCCATCTGTCTGCAGTCTATCTGTCTGTCTGTCTGTTTGTTTGTCTGTCTGTCTGTCTGTCCTCGTTTGTCATTGTGTGGGTGGTAGGTGAAGCGTACCTGCTGACCCATCATTGCATCAGAGAGGGTGGTTTTAATGGGTGGACGGATGAGTGAATGAATGGGTTGAACGTTGAAGGGTAGAGGTAGATAGAGTGCTAGGGTAGAGTGTTGGGGGTGAGTGTTGCGATTGCTTCAATGCATCGCTTAATAGAAGACATAAAATTCAGAGAATAATTAATCGGTGGCGTTGATGGTGTCAGCCGCGAACTCAGTTTGCACCGACCGAATATATATACTACTCCATTATGAGCATATCTCTCTGTGTCTTTTGCTCTCTCGCTCTGTCTCTCTCGCCCTCTGTTACTGTCTCTGTGTCTGTCTTTCTGTCTCTCTGTGTCTCTCGCCCTCTGTTTCTGTCTCTGTGTCTGTCTGTCTGTCTGCCTGTCTGTCTTTCTGTCTCTCTGTGTCTCTCGCCCTCTGTTTATGTATCTGTCTCTGTGTCTGTGTCTCTGTCTCTCTGTCTCTCTGTCTGTCTCTGTCTCTCTGTCTGTCTCTCTCTCTCTGTCTGCCTCTCTCCTCCTCGCTCTGTCTGTGTCTGTCTGTCTTTCTGTCTCTCTGTGTCTCTCGCCCTCTGTTTCTGTCTCTGTGTCTGTCTCTCTGCCTTTCTCTCTCAACACTGACAGCAACCGAGAGTGGGAACCGGAAGAGTGACCTCCTCGTGAGGAGGGGGCGATGACCCCGTGACCCGCCGGTCAGTCACTCGTCAGTCGATCAGGGCAGGGCTGGGGGTCAGTGGCCAAAGGCTGAGGTGTTGAATAATCGCTTGTTGTCAACAGAGTAGGTGGATAGATGGGTGGATAGATGGGTGGAAAGATGGGTGGAGATGCCGTTGCTGCCATGCATGGCTGGAGGAGATGCCAAAACCATCCATCGAATCTCCAGGTGCCAAGGTCAAAGTGATCAGAAGGTTAATTGGCTGATATCCCAGAGCAGATAATGTCTAACTAAGTTCCTCAGTGAATGGCTGTTGGTTGGAATATGTGTTGCAATAATGCCGGGACCAAGAAAAAGAAGCCGCTGACATTTAGTTCTCGGATATCCATGAATAGAAACGAAACGGACAGACAAAAAATGCATGCACACTTACATGAATACATACACCACACATGCACCTCTTTTTCCTACATTTCTATAGCGCCCCTTAAAGCTAACATACATTCATACATACAAACATACACACAGCACAAATACATACATAGGCCAATGCACGTACACACATAAAATTATTATTTACCTAATAAACTGCGTTGCCCGACATGCAGTCTTGCACAACAGGAAGGACTAAGGTCTAGTATACAGACAGCGAACCACATGCAGTAGACAGACAGATACACAGACAGATACACTGATAGATACACAGACCGACAGAGTGATATATAGACAGATATAGAGATTAGATTCTAAGTATCGCCATAATAGTGGTGGAACTGGTGGCGCCACCATAGGGATCGCGCCAGGTCATATGACATACTGCCTATTAGTTTCACTCTTGACCTGCCTTATGACCTGAGAAAAATTCTTTGCAATTATTATTATAGACTATTCCTTCAAACTTTTGATCTCTTCGACATGCCGAATAACCTTATGAACTTGACGCAATCTGTTGAATTTATTGCATAGCTGGCGACGACACTTAGCCAGAATTAAAATAGTATTCTAACAAATGATTGTCCAGCAATGTTCCTATAGGCCTAGAGATAATACGTATAATGGCAACAAAATATGCCAAGCAAGAAACCCACAATATTATTATTATTATTATTATTAGCAATTGGATCAGAGGTTAATTAATTTTTCGAAGCGTTGCGTTTTATAATAATCAAGGCATGAAGCTTTATAAAAAATTAATTGGAATAATTATTTGATGGAGAGTTTGCAAAATTCATTATTGAAAAGTTGCCTGCTTT